>CAJNDV010031074.1:9617-29482 GCA_905221635.1 Symbiodinium sp. CCMP2456 | reverse complement strand
ACTACTACTACTACTACTAGAACTAGAACTACTACTAGAACTACTACTAGAACTACTACTAGAAGAACTACTACTACTACTACTACTACTACTACTACTACTACTGCGACTGCGACTGCGACTGCGACTACGACTACGACTACGACTACGACTACGACGACCAGTACTCTACTACCACTACTACAACTACTACCACAACAACAACTACTACTACTACTACTGCTACTACTCCTCCTACAACTACTACTTCTACTTCTACTTCTACTTCTACTTCTACTTCTACTTCTACTGCTACTTCTACTTCTACTTCTACTTCTACTTCTACTACTATCGAACGACTTCCAGTCTTGCTCGTACTGCTGCTACTACTCGTACTGCTACTACTACCAGAACTACTACCAGTACTGCTACCAGTCCTACTACTACTACTACTACTACTACTACTACTACTACTACTCTACCACTACTAGTACTAGTACTAGTACAAGTACTAGTACTAGTATTACTATCACTACTACTACTACTACTACTACTACTACTACTACTGCTACTACAATTACTATAACTACAATTACTACTACTACTACTACTACTACTACCACTACTACTACGACTACGACTCCGACTACGACTACGACTACGACTACGACTACGACGACGACGACTACTACTACTTACTACCACCACCACCGCCACTTCTCAGCGACTTCTGCTGCTGCTGCTGCTGCTTCTGCCGTTGCATGTTCTTCACCGCGTCCCCCTCAACAGCGACGACGACGACCGTTACTACTACGGCAACCCGTCCTGTTTGTGATGGCTTCATTGGCCTTTGCGGCTCAAGCCCTCCGGCTCTCCGCGTCATGGCGGAGGCTTCGAGGCGATTCTGTGTTGGAATTGTGAGTGTTGGCATGGGGCGTTCAGTTGCCTTGCAGCGCTCTTGACCACATCGTGTCCAAGCTAACCTACGGCATCATGGTATGTCATCTTGAACATAAACGCGTTGATGGTTTTTTATGTGGTGCGTGGACTAGTATGGTGATCGAGGGCTTGTTGTTCATGCAAATCCTTCCAGTCGATTTTCGCGATCTGCTTGTGGAATTGCTGAAACTTGTAACTTGAAGCCCTCGAGGGACGGAGATAAGCCACCACGTGCTCCATTGAACCTGCGATCCTGCAAACCAACACCGCGGATAAGGGCCTTCAACATCATCATGTGATAGAGCTGCCTTTTGGAAGGGTACTCCTGCGTCGATGAAGTTTGGCGTGCTGGGCTGGCTGCTGGCAGTCTGTGCCCAAAGCCGCAGTTCCGTCCTCAGGATGCCCAAAGTGTCTTCAGTCGATTGACTTGGCGCGTTTTGCATTGTTATGCTACTTCGAGAACATGCAAGTCTGCAAGTCCCCCACTTTGAGAACATGCAAGAGGCAAGACAGTTGCAAGACACCTTGTCGAGCACGTCAACTGCCTGTAGCAATTTGCTCGCATAAATGCATGTAGCTGTCGTACTGCATCCGAGGCGGCTCTTCTAATGAATAGTAGAATGGGCCAGATCTGCAAGGCTGTGAACAGTCGAAACAGTCGATCCTCACCTCCTTGCTGACGAACACAATTAAGTTTCTCACCCTGCAGCTCGCAAGCTCAAGCCAGAAGCTGCAACGACTGTCGCTAGACTGGTGGCTTACTTGTTTTTTGAGACTCTTGGCCCCGCGAAGGTCTTGGGAAGACCAGCCTGCGATCCCTGGAGTATGCGCGCAAGGCTTGCGAATCTTACGTGCGATGTGCACGTCGACGCTTCCAGTCAGCATGGTACTGTAGCCGGGGCCTGCATACTACGAGTGGTACCCTCGGCGTGTCTTCGCGTGCATGTTCATTCCGACATTGTTTCCGCTTGAGCAATCGCCTTGCAGAAGGTGCAAGCGGCTCTGACAGAAGAACGTCGTGGAGGCAACGAGGGTGTGCACGCGGATCCAGGTGGGTCTCTGATCTACGGCGGACCGCAAACTGTGTTTAGGATGTTAATTTCGGCCTTGTGCTGCGTTGTCAGCGGGAGTTGCAGCTGCCAGGTTGGGATGATTTCGACGACCAGGAAGAGCTAGACCTGCCTTTGCCTGAGCTATGCTGAGGAGTTGCGAAGTCGATGTTTGTGCACGGTGGCTCTGAGCTTGTCGGACATCGCAGGAGCACTGTAGCCACAGGTCGGAAGTTCAGCCAGCCAGCGATCTCGCTTCGGGAGTCGATGTTGTGCCAGACTCAGCAATGCGAAAAGGTGCGAAAGTGCATTGATTGCCCGACGGCCATGGAGCTTTGTGAAGCTGCAAACAACTCTTAGAAATACAGGGGCCTCATGCTTGTCAACCTTATCGCAAGGCGCTGCAGACACTCAATGCCGGCTCGCCCGATCCTCACTGTGCTACAGCCAGAACTGTCAGTCTAGACGTTTGTAGGCTGGCTGCCTAGATGGGGCTGTTGATACCGGGGAGATTGGACAGATCATGTTGTGGAACGATGTTGGCTAAACCTTGCAGCATCTGTATGCATGCGTAGAAAGTTGTAGGCCGTCAGGCCTCAACACTCATTCTTTACCTGCTTCTGGGACAGTCATCACTGCGACTGTCAGCAGGACCTCTGCTGACACAGAATCTCTGGATTCTCAGTTCCAAAGGGTCTGCAGCCTCAGCACTATCGCATTTGTGGATCTGCGGCAGAGATACCACAAGCCTGTTTGTGGCCATGGCTCGCTTGGGATGTGTGACAAGCAACATCCTGCCCAGGAGGCTGCTGAGATAGCACCGCCGCCTGCCCCTGAGTTTTGAGAAGAGGCGACGTTCCAGATGAGCCCGCAAGTAAAGCTGTGGCAGGTCTGGTGCTGATGTGCGGGAAGACGATTTCGATCGCAGTGGAGAGGTGGGATGATACTTGCCAGAGTGCCTTCTTACGGTTCTCTCCGTTTTCAGAGCAGTTTAGCATTGCTTCCGGTTACTCGGTGCTGCACTCACCTCTTTCGCATGTGTCCCGTTCTATCTGCCAACAGCCGAGCTCACAAGTTTTCGAAGTTTCAAACGTCGTAGGTTGAAAAATCAGTGGCTTTACAGATCGTTGCTTGCTGGATTTCTGGGTTTGTGTTGATGGAGGGTCAGTCAGTGGCCGATTCCCTACGACATGTAGCTACATCCCTACAAAGCCAGCTCTAGTTCCGACCTCCATGTGCTCAAGAAACACATGTTAATGCCATGCAGCATCAACGCGGCTTCGCTGACATGTCTGCGTGTGCGTGGTTGCCAGTTGAGCTCGAAGCCCGCCCAGCCGTGGGCCTGGACCGACCAGACGTTCTGGGATCAAAGTCTTCCTCGCTCTTCCTGGCTTGGTGGTTGCGTTTCTAGATTCTAGGCTTCATGTACTTCGGCTCAGTCTTACCTTCACGTCGTCGATCTCATGCGATCTCGCTCGGCAGGATTTGGCATTGCACAGAAGACGACCATTTGACAGTCCAACGGACGCTGCTGTTGAATGTGAATCGACGAATCGACATTCTCCATGTTCCATAGTTGCCGTACCCCTGCGCTATCCCCATGTCTGCAATACCAAGGCCTGTCGCATCAGCGCCCAAGCAGTCGGTTGCCTCGCTGGTGAAGCCACACGGCAGAAGCACCTGCATGTATCAGAGAAGCTTGTGCGGTGTTGTGGTGGGGAAAGCGCGAATGGCAGCAAAGGGTTCTGGGTCGAGGTGTGTTCACTTGGGTACAAACAGAGGGAAGAAGCGACCTGGAATTAAAACCCTGTGCCGTGACCCTCAACATTTCCACCCGATTTTGCTGTCGCATCTCGCTGCGCCCCAAGTGCTAAGCATTGACGGAACCGCTCCGAGTCCGGATGATGTTCCAGCTGAAGACGACCCCGAGCTTGCGAACTTGGAGAGGTGCACAGCTCGCTTGCATGCAATCCATGCCTGAGCCCGCTACTGTACCTGCGAACTGTCGAGCTGATGAAGTCCCAAGAAAACTGCCCACAGGGTGCAGCTGTCTACATGTACTCTGTTGCATGATGTTGCATGCTTACTGCAGCGATGTTTGGGATGCCCGTTCTTTTAGCTAGTTCAAACCTAGTTGCAGCTCACTCCCCAACCCCCGGCCTCTTACACTGCAAGATCGGTGCTGAAGCTGGTGAACCAGGGGGCGATGCCCGGAATGTGCCGTGGCAGCATCTCACGAGATGTGTTGCTGTGCTGCTTCCGTGCCATGCATGTCCATGCGAACCAGGGTCGCCTTTATTGAAGAAGTCCGGACGATCCTTGACAACAAAATGAGAAAGGACGCAGGGCGGCGGGGATGACATAACCATGGTCACAGCAGGCAGATCGCCTCGATGCTCCAAGAGTGCAAAAACTTCCTTTGGCCGCAGCGCCCACAGAGTATGAGTTCTCCTCCTTTGGAGGAGCTCTACGAACAGCACAATGCCACAACGAGGGCTCTTGCTGCGGGGGCCTCTGATCCGGATTGAGTGCTCGGAGATGAGTTTGGGGGCTGCAGAGTCCAGAAGCACATCGAGCGTGTCACGAAGGCCCAGTACGAGTCCGTCCTGAAGTGCTTGGTCGAGGACACTTGGGGGAGTGGCTTTGAATGCAGGGTTTTGACATGTGGATGACAGATTTGTGCAATTCTGTGTTCTGAGGGCAGACGTGCAGCGAGCATCTAGTGAATCTAGTGTGAAGACGTACCGTTCAGTGGGTCCACGAGTGCAGCGGCAGATTGTTCCTTTGCTGGTAGATTGAAAAATGTTCAGTCCTCCCAAGCCTACAGTGCTTTTCTGGGGCACCTTGGCCTTGTGTTTGCAGGACGTTGAGAGTTACAAGAATGCCTCAACGGCGGCCTGCTTCTCAGAGCCTCTCTTGCTCCGAGAGGGCCAGTAGTTGTGCACTGCTCAAGGGTCATGCTTGCACGCAGTTTGGATGGGTTTGGCCTCCCGCTTGGAAAGTGAACAGGGTTGTAGCCCTACTGAGCTCGCACAGGAGAACTTCTCTCGCTACAGCGCGGACGGCTTCCGACTACCTGCTTTGGCAAACGAGCACAGGCTTGGGACCCGACACCGGCTTTGTTGCTAAGGGCTCTTAGAGTCTTCGGCTGCTGCGTTTATCGGCTTCAGCCCCAGACCTGCGTTTCCGGTCTGCCGTCAAGAGCCAGCCAGAGTTTGGGCAACGACGATATTCAGCCATTTGCAACTGCAGGCCGCTTGAGACAGGCAATTGACCGTTAGTGTTGGGAGCAACATCTTTTCCCGAAGACTTGTTGCTCAAAACCCAAACGACTAGCATCACGGATACAGTTTGCTCGCAGTGATCCAGAAATTATCGCTGTCAGGAATTGCCGCCAGATCCAGGCAAAGGTGCGAGTGTACTGGGAGGCCTGCATGACTGGCGCACTTTTTCGCATCGATTGTCTACACCTACGCATTCGACGGCATAATACCGGATAGGAAGCTGTGCTTCAGAAGGGGACGGGGAATGGGCCAGCAGGACCGGGAGAACTTCGATAGCTTGTCAATGCAAAAGGCATCCAAGCAAAATGGGAGCGACCATCAACAGCAACGCAAGTCACGGTTTGCAGCATAAGTGAGCACAGCTGTCTAAACAACAAGCGAGAAGAGCGTCTGCAGACTCCGGACATGACATAACAGCCATTTCACAACGACATGAAGCTGTGTAAAGACACCGTTCTCGCAGTTCCTGGGCGCAGGACATGGAAGAGCTGGCGAAGGATGCCAAGGCTTGCAGTGCACACTCCAGCACTTAGCACATTGAGAAAACTCGAATTGAATTGATACCGCCCGCGATCAAGAGCGCCGATTTCAGATGGAGGCTACAATATATTTCGGTATTTCCATGCCAGCGAGAATCGGCTGAGGCGCGGATGGAGGTCCTGTGCGCATACTATGCGGGCAACGAGACCTCCCGAACCTTCCCTGCTCCAAGCTCGGCTTTGTCATGCAGAAGGCCTTGTTCCGCTGCGTTGTCGTTCACTCAGGTCGGAACGTCCAGGGACTGTCTTTTCAACACAGACCGCTACCCTGCAGTCAGTGGTACAAGGCGCAATGGGGTCAATTCAGAAGTTGGCATTTCGGTACGCAAAGATATATAGACAAACAACGCAAGTAGGTAAGCAGATTGTTCGTTAATTCATGCATTCAGTCATTCACCCATCCATCCGTTCATTCATGCAGTCATTCAATCAATCAAAAACAAAGAACCAAGCATTCACTCACCCACTCACTCACTCACTCACTCACTCACTCACTCACTCACTCACTCACTCACTCACTCACTCACTCACTCACTCACTCTTTCATTTACTATCTCATTGTTCTTTCATGCATTCATGCATTCAACCATTTCTACATGCGTTGATCCATGCATGCACACATTCATGCATTCGTTTTTTGGTTGAGTCTTGCGTTCATTAAATTATTACTGCGTCGCTTAATTGCCTAGTTACTTATTCAGTCAAACAATTACATCTTTAGTTAGTTAATCAAGGAGTTAAATATACGTTGATATTTCTTTCTCTCTCGCTCTCTCTTCTCTCTCTGCTTCTCTCGCTCTCTCTCTCTCGCTTGCTCTCTGTTAAACCGTTCCCTCCCAGCACAACCATGAGGAAGACGTGAACGGAACATGTCGCAAGCGGAATATAGGACTGTAAGTTGAACAAGATTTCCAACTATTTCCAACCACTCTTATAGTTGGAATGGTTGTGCTCTGCCTTACCTGAAGTCTTTTCAGTTGCGACTGTTCCGATATGTCTTCAGTTGCGATTGGTCCGATATGCAGCGTTCTGGTTGGAGTATTCCCTAGCGGGTTGCGCTATCCCTTGTTCTCTGAATCCCCCCCCACCTCTCCCGTAGGCCCTCCGCCCTCTTAACCCAGCCTCCTCACTTGTAGCCAATTTGCTGAGAAAAGTTATGAGATAAGGCAAGCAGGGTGAGACATGTGCTTGATTATAGGGACCTGTGTGTGTGAGAGAGGTTTAGACATCTTTCGGTGAGTACCGCTCGGACACCGCAAGGTATCAAGGACATGCCATAGAATTGGCCGGGTTCTGATTCATCCAACAACGATCCAAAGAGCCCTCGAGTTTCTTTGCCTCCCTCATCCTCTTTGGCTTCCGTAGCCACCTCGTATCCAACTTCTCAAGTACGCAGCCACAATGCCATGGTGCTAGGTGCTTGCCACAGCAGTCCTACATGTCATGGCTGCCGCGAGGTATATTGATTTCCTGAAAGACCAGCTGGCTTGGTGGGACAAAGAGTACATGAAGATCCGCGAGTCGCGCATCTTGCTTTGCACTGGCATCTCCCAGCTTTGATATGTCAGATTTGTGTTCGGGTTCAAGAAAGCATCCACAGTCCAGGTGAGCGGTGTGAGCGCGCCAAGCAGGACGTGGGGAGTTTGAGCTTAGTTAGGTCCATGAGACAACGGCCAGTACAGTCGTTCGCTTTTGCCCGATAAAGTTGGACTGCTGAACACTGAATGTCGTGTTGAGCAGCATGGTTGCATGGCCACGTCGTCGGCAGGTTTCAGATTGAGGGTACAGTTGGAAGTAGGCGTAACTAGTAACTATGTTGCAGATTGCAGAAGTTGTTTGGCTAGCGGCTGGGCTGGCCAGATGTTTGGAAGTACTTACTTGCTCTACTGCGAGTAGAAGGATTGCACATGCGACTGACGCTGAAAGCATCCAGCTCATGGCTGGTACTGTTTTGAGAGAGGACGTGGCGGAGTTTGAGCGAAACGCCGCTGAAGCCAAGAATGCCTGGGCCTCTCCAGACTGACTGTCACGCTGAGTGGAGACCTCAGCTGGAGATGCCGAGGCCTTCGACCAGACTTTGGCCTTCTGCGCCAAGTCGCAGGTGCGGACGCCTTGATGCGATCCCGGTTGGGAGAAGATGCACACGGCACGATCCTAAAGCTTCACGCGCTCGCCCAACAGTCTGCAGCATGGGATACACTAGGGCCGGCGACCTCACTGAAGTCCCGCATTGTCCTCAGGACACCTTGGACGAGGCTTCGTGTTCGTATAAGGCCGCAGTCAAGGAGGTCGGAAGCAGGGCGGAGAATCGGGTCCTTTGTGCGACATTCTAATTCTACCTCAGGTGCAGCTAGGCGGCCTCTTATGCTTGCGGAGCTGTCGTTCAGACCCAACAAGCTGAGACCGCAGGCCTCTGCTTTGACACCTGGGCTCTCGTCCTTTCAAAACGGCCCAGCCGTTGCGAAGCCATAAGCCGCAAGCCAAAAGCACAATCCCGAAGAGTGAAAAGCCCTGAAAGATAAATCACTGTTGTCAGAAATGCCGCGAAGCGGGGGGCTGTGTCGATGCTTCGCTGCAGAACGAGAAATCGGGGTTAAGTGTGTATGCCTCGGTTGCATTTGGCATTTGGAGCTGCCTTCGCTTCACAAGGCGAGAGGGAGGCAGGGAGGGACGTGGAGAGAGAGAGAGAAAGCTGCACCGGTGAAGATTGCAAGAGAGGTACAGACTCAGGTGTTCTTTGAGGATAACTCTCGTACGGACCTCCGGCCAGCGCCCGAACACATGCAGCTGAGGATGGCAACTGGACTATCTACAACCGCACTCTCCAACAAGCAAAGGTGGAGGAAACCTTCATGAAGGACAGGGTGTGTGCTTGGCTCTTTTGGCTTTGTGTTGTCAGCACGTATGTGAAAGTCTACAAAAGTGGCCTGCTTCTGCTGAATAGGGGATCCCATCATCGTTGTCCTAGCTGTTCGAGGATGGGAGAATGTCATGCTACGTGGCCCAAGTTCTGCATGTTGTGTTTCCATCTGCCGCAGGCCCAGATGAGAGCAGTGATGCGTATCCACTGCTACCTGGGTGTCTTCGAGCCGCTTGACGTTGCAGTGGGTTGCGTAAACCTGAAGCCTGCATGATGATTCAGTTTTTATCGATCTGGAATCTGCCGCAGATTGGTCGTGGCTGCAGCCTGCACGTGCGCCTTTGCCCAGGTTGAAGGATGTCGCGGCTGGGATAGAGACGTGCAAGGGCAAGGTGGGCGGGATGGCTTGGGCAGGTTGGTCCCTTAAGATGTCCACCTGAAAGGAGCAGTCCGGATCGTTGGGGATTGGGTATACAAGTTTGCAGATTGCAGATGCGGAGTGAGATGTGGAGTGAGAGTTCTGGCCCGGGAGGACTTCAGAAATCATACGAACGTCACCTCCATGGAGCGGGCCTACTCAGTTTGGGCGCAGAGTTTCAAAGCACCGCTTGCGATCAGCTTTTTACAGGGTTATTGGAGTTGCATCCGGATGAATACGGCGGAATCTGGATGTGAGCGCCACTCACACTTGAGGTTCGCGGTGCAGCCGAAGCCCCATGTCCCTGCCTGTCGCTACGATTCTTGGCATCTTAGAAGTTGCTTAGATTCAAGCTCAGCGACATGTACCACGAAACGGAAGCCGCAGCACCTCGGGCGACGAATCATGTCAACCGTCCTATCCAAACCTCAGATTCCCGTGTTCCTCTGAAGTTCACCTCGAGGATCTGGCGGACATTGCTGGGTACTGCGTGTACGAAGGCGTGGGCATGGAGTCGCATGTGCAAAAGTTACCAGATCATTTTTCTTCTGGCCGCTTGCCGTAGATCCCGCCTGAACCTGAGCCCGTGATCAGATAAATATTACGGCCACACCTTCGGCCTCAGTGTCGGCCTCATCATTCCCGGGCTGCTTTGGAGTTGGGATGATTCAGTTCTCGCTTCTGGCATCGGGGCAGTGCACAAAGAGGGAAGCATCGCACTGGAAGAGTTGGCAGCTGCGGAGCCCGATCTGTTGATGCGCTATTCCGTCTGTATGAGGCCGTGTCTTCATGTGGCGATGCGATGTGCGAATTCGCACACATGAGTGTTCAAACCATGTTCGCTCTGGCCAGCACAAAGCTTGCTAAGGTGATCCTTGCACGGCATCCTGCTGCAAAGTCGGTGCATCTTGCAACGCATCGACTCGTGAGAGCTTCTAAACCAGGGCCGGCCAAAAGCCTACCTTAGGCTTGCATAAGCCACCGAAGTTATAAGGCTCCCAGGAAACGACATAGGTTCTAGGATGAGTTGCGCTCTCTCACTAGGAGTTAGAGCACCAACTCCATCGTCCTCTTCCTGGGGCCTACCGGTCATATCGACATCGGCAACTAGCTTCTCTTCCTTAGGATCGGTGTCCTGATCCCCAACGAAACACATCCCAGTGAAGGTGTCTAGGTACATTCCTTCGGAGATGTCAGTACACACCCTCCAGAAGTCGGCTGCACCTTCTCAGGATGGAGGTTGCGAATGATACGACAGCCCCGCCAGCATGAGCCAGTGCCCAGCCACCTCATCAACACTTACTGTGCTGGCAACCTCGGCCCTAAACTACTAACCTTGGCAGCGCGAGTCCCCGCGTCAATGTGTCGCCGAAGAGCCGACACAGAGACTTGGACTCCTTTTGGTGCCTCCTGCGGCTCCTGGAGAAAAAGTGATGCCTCAAGAGTTTCTGTTGACTGACAGTCAGAGCTTCTCATCAAAAGCTGCTTGGGAAGTTGTTCAGCTCCAATTCTTCTTTTCAGAATCTGCCCCAGGAAGGCATTCCTTTTGCTTGAGCGTGCGAGTGCCGCTTCTGCACAGTAGATCGCAGACAGAGTGTTGCAGTGGTCGTACTCGTTGAAGTGGTAATGGCAACACTGCGGCACTGCTGCGGTTGTTGTCGTCGTGATCATAGTAGTGGCAGTATACAGTGCCAGTGCATAGTGGCATCGGCAGTGCCAGCCGCAGCATTGTCATGATCGCGGTCGCGGTCGTGGTGGTGGTGGTGGCGGTGGTGGTGGTAGTCGTGCTGGTGGTAGTAGTAGTAGTAGTAGTCGTCGTCGTCGTCGTCGTCGTCGTCGTCGTAGTCGTGGTGGTAGTGGTAGTGGTAGTGGTAGTGGTAGTAGGTAGTAGTAGCAAGGGTGGAAAGAGGAGGAGGAGAAGGAGGAGGAGGAGGAGGAGGAACAGTAGGAGCAGTAGGACCAGCAGCAGCAGGAGAAGGAGTGGCAGTAGCAGCAGCACCCCATCCGCAGCCGTAGCAGTAGCAGTAGCAGCAATAGTCGTAGTGGCAGCCGTTATCGTACTAGCAGCTGTTGTTGTTGTTGTTGTAGTAGTAGACGAGGAGGAGTAGCTCTAGCAATGGTAGGAGTAGGAGTAGATGGTAGGAGTAGGAGTAGAAGTAGGAGGAAGAGTCTGGGAGTGTTTTAGTGAATGATAGTGGTAGCAGTAGGGAGCAGGGAGAAGGGGGAGAAAGAGAAGTTGTGGTGGCGGCAGCAGAAGCAGCAGCAGCAGTAGAAGCAGCAGGAATTCGCCCAAATACTCCGACTGACCATAGCCCGTGGCGCACATGGTTCAGCTGCGGAACTTCTCCCCATAAAGAACACGGCTAGACTTTATGGTGCAGGAACGGGAATTCAATCAGCGTGTGGTCGAGGTTGAGGAGTGTCACTTTTGCTGAGGGGAAGGGCCAAGCTGCCCAGGCTGCAGTCCTTCGGAAGCTGGCGTCAGTTTGTAGAGGAGCGCTGCTACAAACATTCAACGTCTCTTCAAAGGAAGGTCTTCCGCTTTGACAGTTTGAGAAGGGCTGTCCGATGTGCTGAGCCAGGCTCTCTTCGTGTGGGTTTCGTTTGCACGAGGTTTCGCATTGGATTGCGGAGCTAACGCTGTCATCCGGATCTAGTCTTCAAGTGCAGATACGGATCGCACTTTGGCGCCTGAATCCAGGAAGGCAAGGCGACGCAGAGTCTGGAACAGGCCTCGGGGACGATTCCGCCATGGCCGAAGTCGGTCTGCGTGCAATCTCACTCGCCGGACCATGCGAAGAATTGGTGTCGTAACATGACAAGATCACTCCAGAAGCACGCAGGGGTCTAATTCTCAGGCCAAGACCCAAACGTGTGGCTCCGCGTTTCGCGGTCGCCCTGCCAGGCGCAAGCCAGCAAAAGCTCTGCCGTGGACCAGGCCTCGGATCACTTCCAGGTAATGTCCCAACTGTACCAGGCAATGTGTACAACTCACATTTGGCTGGACCAGGCCCTACAGCAGGCTATGATGGCGCCAGGGTCTTAGGACTGGTTGGAGTCAGAAGTCGCTCCTATGGCTATATGAGAGTTTGACAGCAGGCCGGGGCCGGGGCGCACGACCTTCGTGTGATACGACGCACGGCGAGGATGTGAAGTGCAGCCAAGGCTCGAGCGTTGCCAGGAACAGCCGGGGCCGGGAGCCGAGTTTGCACGGCAGGACTTACTAGGCACAAAGGCGCTACTCGTAACGTGCTCATGGCATTGGGGGGATTCAGAACTGGACCCTGGAGTCCACCTGGGCAAGATACGGTTTCTGGTTCTGGGCAGATCGACGTCCCGACAATGTGGTAGAGACCTTGACTGCAAGTTTGGATGGCCTGAAGCTTCCGAGGGAGGGTGCCCGAACCTGAATTAGTTATTAGGATCCTGTGCTCGGAGCCGTCCAGGCCTTTCCACTGCCAGCTCTTGTCGGCCTGGCGGGGGCTCATCCTGCAGCGGAAGTCCCGCCTGGATCCAATTTGGGGTCTTCAGAGCAATTAGGGCCAACTTTTAGGAATTCTTTTAGTAAGGGTCCTCCTGTATAAAATCCAGCCCTTTGCCACTGAAACTCCCAATCCTCCGTAGGTGAGCGACAGAAGCAGCAAGCCATGCAGATGGCTCTCGCGCAGGAGAACAGTGCCGAGGAGTTCCTTCCTGTGCGATTAATACGGCCGGTTAGACGACGAGATTCCCCGTGCAGGGTTCACAACAACGTCCCCATTCCAGATTTTCTGTGTTCCGCGGCACATTTAGGCGTTGTTGATGGTTTCTTAGTCTCTGGTCCCAGGACTCTCTGGTCGCGTGCTGTACGGGCCTCAAGCGCTGGTCTCGGGGATCGATTGGGGGCATCGGAAGGATGAGAGATGCAGGAAAGGTCGGGGACCCTGCCTCGCCGCAGGCTTTTCTGGATGGCGCCGAGCCCAAGAGGCTGGAACCCTGGACAGGAAACTCACAGCACTCCGTAGCATTTGCAAGAGTGAGCGTGTGTCCATTCCTGACTGCATATCTCAAGACTGAGCAGGGCAACCCGCCAACACTTGCCCCACGAATTGCCAGACACCTTGGGCCTAGCCGATGTTGGATTCGACTCACGAGGTCAGTGAAATCGCACGAGAGCACGAGAGGGGCCATCTCAAAAAGGTGTGGAAATGTGAATCGGATCGGGCAAGAAGAGCCTTCTCTCTGAGCGGAAGCAACACCACTGACAAGAATGATGCACCCTTGTCATCGTTGAAGACCAGTTTTTGTTTTTGTTCTGCTTGGTTCTGCGTCTATCCAAAATTGACGGTGCTGGAGGCATGGTGCCGGCAACGTGCGCAGGAAGAGGCCCTCAGACGGGCAGGTCGATTCTAGCAAGAGTTGGTCAGGCAGCGTGCAGCTGCAAAGTCGGACAAACGAGAAATCTTCGAGCTTGGGAACCGGTTACGGTAAACCCTTCGTTTAGCCGAACCACTTCCGAATCATACGTAAAGTCAGAACCAAGACCAGGGTGTAGATAGATTCCCGTATATGCAAACATGATATGAAAGGATAGGATGTATTTGTCTGACAATGCAAAGTGTTTTGAGAGGATACCTTCAGTCTACAGTTGTATCATTGTGATGCAAACACTGCTAAGTCTTCTCGCCATGGCCCAAACGGCCATGCTCTGGAAATCGCGCAGGTTCTTCCTTCATGTTCCTAATGCGGTGGCGAGATGAGACTGGGTCAGGTGGATGTTCTGCTTCAGATCTAGGTGCAGCTGTTGTCAGGCTGTAGCTGATGCGCGTGCAACGACGCATTTGAAGACCCTGGACGCGTTGAGGCCAGGGAAAGCTACTCAACGCGGTACTTCAGTTCATGCCATACCTACTGACTATGCCGCTGCCGTCCCCATGCAGCTTTGCGACCTCTCGGAGGATTGTTGCCCAGGAGTTGCCTGTACCGGTGTCACACTTTTAACCTCACAACCGCCGCCGACAGCTTTCACCCCGTTTTGAGTTTTGAGCGCCTCCCAAGCTTGCAGGGCCTCACAAAGTAGCACATAAGCCTGGAGAAAAGTTCGGAAACCATTCACCGAAGGCATCCTGCAGCTCGTGTGGATAACGGGCACCCCAACGTCAGAATAGGGCCATGTGCTGATTGTGATCTAGACGACCTCACTCACCTCCGTCTGTCAGAGGCGACGTGTGGATGCCGAAGGGGAGACCCTGCTGCTATTCCACTTCTTGGTCCGCCAGCCCGAACTTAAAACGGGGTTTGTGCTCCTGCTTTGCTCTTCCCCGCCAAGGCGTGGCTTCGCAGTTTGCTTCACTGCAAGGTTGAGAAAGCCCGGAAGGACGCAGCCTCCGTTTCGTTGGCTTCTAATCAGTCAGCTTCAATAGCTTGCTCGGCAAGAGTTAAGATGTGTGTGACACCCTCTTAACCCTCCAGCCGAGACCTTGTGAAGCCTGAACCGAGTTCTTGGGCGTGTGTTGCTTGCTCGCTTTACTTGGCAGGAGAAGGCCATGACTTCTGCGTTTGGCCAGCTCATGCGCTGGCCCCAAGAACGTGGATTTCTCAAGAGTGCTGACAATGACGACTCGAGGCTCGATGACGAGATGATAAGGCATGGACGGCTGAGCATCCTTGGGCATCACATCATGTTCGGAAGCCGCGAAGGTCCCGCTGCTTTAGCGAGTGGCGACAGGCTGTCCATGACAGCCATCGTGTGAGCGTCTCAGAGTTGGGAGCTGTCTGGAGCCGGTTCGTGCCGTTGAATGCTCCAGCATTCCCATGGCTGAGGAGGCTGTCAAGGCCGCCATGGAACGCGAGGCACCAGTTGTCGAGCAAGGTTCGAGGTTTTGTTGCCGCCTGCCTTTTCAGTCGCTCTTTGTACTTTGTAGCTGTTGACCTCCAGAAGCGGACCAGGCCGAAGATCGGATGCGGGAAGCCCAAGAGCAGAAACTGCAAGTGATGAGGCAAGAGTCGGTGGAGAGCCTAGGCCACGAAGGGGTAACAGTAAGAGTCATTAAGTGACTTGGCAGGCAAGCATTCCGAAGTTCAGACGAGGCCGGAATGCCGGGTGTCCGGGTCATGTCTCGGCGCAATTGAGCAGGACACTTTAGTCCGTGAGGTTTTTGCCTTGAGCCAGTTTTTGCAGTTTATTCCACCACTGTACGACAACGACAACGACGGCTTCTTCTTCTTCTTCTACTACTACTACTATTACTACTACTACTACTACTACTACTACTCCTCCTGCTCCTGCTGCTGCTGCTGCTGCTACTACTACTACTACTACTACTACTACTACTAGTGCGGCTACGACGGCGACTGCTACTACGACTACTACGACTACAACGACAACTGATACTACCTTGTAACGCTACCTCGCTTCGTCATCGGTATAGTGTCGGTGGCCAGCAAGATGACCGTCGCCTTGGCAATCTTGCTCGCTAAGGGGGGAAATTACGTGTAATCTTGGTAATCTTGGTCGTCTTCGTGATTTTGCTTTTCGATGTTTCTGGGTCTGGAGAGGGTCCTTGGGAATCTTGGTCATAGGGTAGAGTTTAGGGGCGTGCCCGGTGCGCACGATTTAGGGTTTAGGGGTTCGGGTTTTGGGTTCAGGGCTTTGAGGGTTTCAGGTTTCAGGGTTGAGGGTTACGTACACTCGGCGCATCCATCGGTTCAAGGTTTGCGGGTTTACAAGGGTTGCGTTTAGGGGCGCGCCCGGTGCACGCATCGGCGAGGGTTGCAGGCTGTAGGGTTTACGGGTTTAGGGGTTCAGGGTTTAGGGTTCACCGCGCGCGCGCCCGTCGTGCTCATCGGTTCAGGGTTTAGGGTTTTAGGGGCTTGGGTTTAGGGATCAGGTTGTAGGGTAGGTTTAGGGGTGCGCCCGGAGCACACCTCGATTTAGGGTTTAGGGCCTTGCAGGTTTGCGCTTCGGGTTTTCGGGTTTAGGGTTGGTTTAATTGGCGTTTACGGTTACGCGCGCCCGGGGTGCGCATCGGTTGAGGGTTTGTAGGATATTCTAGGGGCTGCGCCCACCGGCGGGCAGCGCAGGTAGAAGCCCGGACAAACCGATATAAACTTGAGCTTCAAACCGCGAACGATCTAGAACAACATTTGACAAGGAAGGGGGGGGGGGACCTTCTCCACCACTCATCCGTGTCCCCAGGGCCCCGCTGATGCTGACGATGCGCGCCCCGAGTCCCGGACTGGGGCCGCTGATGCTCATGATGCGCGCCCTTTGGGGGCTACCCTTGGCGACCCCAAAATTACGCAAAAAAACTCGAAATTAGGGCGGGTCGGCGGCACGGGCGGTCGCGCCTTTTGCTAAAGCGAAGCTAGCAAGGCTACAGGTCGCCTGAGGCTCGGACCAGCAGGGTGCAAGCGCTCGGGGACCGAGCGCTGCCCGATGTAAAGACTGCCGCCATTTTGCCGCCGACCCCCAGAGAAACCTTGAATCTTGAACTGAGATCCCAAACTTTCCACGCCCTGCGATGGACATCTGTCTCTCTGTGCACATGTTGTTTGTGTATGTGTATGTGTGCATGAGATCTTGTGCATGCATGCATGCATGCATGCATGACGAAGGTATGCATGGATGCATGCATGTGCACATGTTGTTGTGTATGTTCAAGTGTGCGTACATGCATGCATGGATGTATGCATGTGCACACGTTTTTGTGTATGTGTATGTGTGCGTACATGCATGCATGTGTATGCATTCCATGCCGGTACAAGAATGCGAACTATAGCACAGTAAAACAAACCATCCATGTGAAAACCGTGACGGCGCACTTCGGGTGTGAACGAGGTGACGCGTGACAACGAGGGTGTTTCGGGTATGAAAATGTGACCTACCTCAGGGACTGCGAGCCGCACAGGACCGGAACAATTAACAAAACATAGGGGTCCACAGACCAGCCAGGCTTTGCTCGGATCAGTTGTACTGGCATGGCACCACACTTCGAGGACTTGTCCTGCAAGCCACTTGTTTCGACACAAGCCGCATTGAAGCTTTGGCACTTTGAATGGACACCAGTACACGGGCACCCGTGAGAGGACAGCCAAACGCCGTAGCGCCGCACATACTGCCGGCGAGGCTTTGCACACGAGGCCAGCTGCTTCGGTGGTTTCATCCGAGACGCGGCTAGATCACACAGTCTGTGTATCCGCGTCTCCCGAACCTGGCATGCATCTGAAGGCAGCAAGCCGAAAGAAGCAGGCCGCTCGGAGTGGGATAGTAGTTGGCGAGTTCGCTGTCTCCTCCTCCCTGCCATCCCTCAAGGATCCCCACCCACCACGGCCAGAGAAGCTAGCCCAATGCAGCGCAATAAACCGCTGCAAAATAAATACAACATCGCACACTGTAGTATAGTCAGGTGCAACACAGACTGCATGTACTGTAACTGTAGCAGTAGCAGGCGCAGTCCAACCTAGTTGAAAGCGCATCATGCGGTACAGAACGATGTTACTACAGAGAACAGATTCGACTGTGCTGCACTCCATTATAGAACGTAAACGGATATCTGCGAATCCTCTCCTCTGCGCCTCGTTTGCCGCAGTTTCTTTGTGGCGAGAGCCGTTGCGGCCTGGCACCTCGCCGCGAGCCGCGCCGTCGCAGCGCGCGGGGCGCGGGCCCGGCGCCGCAGTGCTGTCGGGGAGGCCTCCGCGGGCTAATTCTGAGCGCACACTTTTGGCACATGCTTCTGTGCCCCGCCCAAACATTTTCCGGCAAATAGTGGGATTCCCGTGTGCTCCCCAGACCCGCCGTCGCGGTAGAGCAGTACACAGGCACAGTAGTAGTACCGTAGTGCAGGAGTGCATGAGTGCGGTTGTAGTACAGCTTATTGAGATCTCTGGAGGTGCTGGACACCTGGCTTTGCCGCGCCCTCCAGCGTGGCGTGGACTCCGCGGAGCTCCGAAGCTTCCAGGTGCCTATGCCGCTGCACTGCTTGGGCATTTGACTGTACCACGACTTGGGGCTCCTTTGTCGGGCCATGCGAGGAGCTTCTGAATCCACAGGTGTAATAGGCAGCCTTTTGCAGTGTCGGAGCTGGTGTAGCAATCTCTTCCCAGGAGTTTCCCATTTCTCTTTTGCTTCGATCCTTTCTGCTCTCTGTGTGGGTGTTGCCATTGAGGCCCGAGCTCAATCTGCGAACTCTTGTGATGAAAGCATTCCAAAAGACGTAAGACTGGTTGCTTATCTCCGAAGATAGTGCCGAATCCAGGTTTTGCTCCTGGACTCCTGGCAACAGGCTGCGCATGGCTCAGAAGGGACGTGCTTCCGGCCTCTTAGATTTGGATTCGCAAGAGCAGCAATCCGTTGGGTGTTTGAGGAGTCTGAGGCAGTCTTTCGACCAAGGCCACGACCCTCCGCAGGGCCAAGAGCCGTCTTCCGGGTTCCCGAGCCCGAGCCGACCAGATTGGCAAGGTGCGGAGCCTGGGTCTTTAACTTTGCGTTGCTCTTCCATGCTCTTCTCTCTTCTGACTCTTCTCTCCTCTTCCTATCTTTCCTTTTCGCCTCAGGAGCTCCGCCTCGGCCTGGTCTGCCACGCGTGGGAGGCCTGGCGCCGTCTCGGCGCCGCGGCGCCGAAGCGCCGGAGCCGGGAGCGGGCAGAAGAGACGCCTCGGCTGCGCTTACGGCTGGTGGCCCTGAGATTCTTGAGATGCCGATATCCGGGAGATTCAGGGAGGTGTTGACACTTCTGCACCGTGTCGCTTCAGTTCTGCCATGCTCTGCTCTGCCTCGCAGCGGCTCGAGCTTCCCAAGCCGTGGGCCGTGGGGTCAGCTCTGGGCATTGCCCCAGCCTGGTTTCAGAACGGGGCATCTAATGACAATTGAGAAGCGGGTCGAGCAAACCGGCGACGGCAGTTAGATCAGCCCTCATACTGGTCTACTGGTCCCGTCGGGGTTAGGGTATAGCATCTCGAACTCGCATATTTGATCAATGGCCTGCTGCACACTATGCGCGCCACTCCCCCACCCACCCACCCACTCCACCCCCGCACACACACCCATACATACATACACACACACACACAAAAGAATCGCACACCGACTCACACACTGGAGCAGGCCAGGTCTGTGTTCGCAATTATATGTGGCTTAGCGCTGAGCCGACGATCCGATCAGTTCGAAGCCATGGGCCAGAGTCCTGCCTGCGGTCCCTGGCTTCGGAAAGTGGCGTTCTGTGTCTTCTGTGTTCTGAGGGCATTCTGTAGCAATTAGGGGCTTGTCCTTTGGTGATGGACATGCAAGTTCAATGAACATATTCACCTGTCCTAGCGTTATCCAGTGTATGAGCCTGGAGCTGTTGGCCCAAGGTAAGCATTGCTGCGAGAAGCCTGGAGAGCCCTCTGACAGCACTTTCCAGTGCTTCTTCATGGTTCTCGTACACCAATGCAGGGTCACATGTTCGAGCTTGGGGGACTTTACGGTGGACATGGCGTAGGGGCCAGCGCAGGCCAGCCGAGCTGTAAAGGTGGCCATCTGCCCTGGTACTCTCTCCGAAATAGATTTAAAGGACAGCGCGGCCGTGAAAGCATGACATATTACACGGCGGATTCAGAAAATTGTTTCCAAGGCCTCCTCGGTTCCCTACTAGTAACAATGCTCTCCTCTTGCATAATGAGGTTCATGCTCAATCACGAAAGCTCGCGTAGCAGAGCTTGAGTTTAGTCTTGCTTTTAGCAGAGAGGCAGTCCAGGGCCAAAAACCAGCGTATTATTGATACTATCAATTTAGCGGGGGCGCTAAATTGAACGGTTCATACGAAAGCCTGTGTTTTG
>CAJNDV010031073.1:10001-37403 GCA_905221635.1 Symbiodinium sp. CCMP2456 | reverse complement strand
ACCCTAAACCCTAAACCCTTCAGTCTCGTGCCTCAAAGCTTCAAGAGCTACTTCCAAGGCCAGGAGTACAGCCACGTGCCGGAGGCCCTGCAGGGTCCCTGAAGCCCGGAGCCCTGACTTACACCACACCCTAAACCCTAAATCCTAAACCCTAAACCCTAAACCCTAAACCCTAAACCTAAAAGACTTAAATAAAGTCACCAAGATCTATCACTGCCTGAGGCCATCCCTTGGCAAGTCGGGAGGGGACCTTTAGAGCCTTAGGAGTTTGGGTTTCGGGTTCGGGACTTAAATTGTAGGTGTTTTGGGTGCCTGGGGTCAGACAGAGGGATTCTTGCCTAAGTCATGACCATCTCAGCAGATCCCTGGAAGGAGAAACAGAAATTTACTGCCTTGCCAGAAAAGAGGTTTAGGGTTAGGGTTCTCAAAGTACCCTGACTTGCCTCGTCAGCGAGGCTGTGTTCTGCCTTGCTCGCTCTGCATTTTTAACGTCGGCCGCTGCTGCAGCACGGCCAGATTCTGATGTGTTTCCCTGCAGAAGGGACCTAGTAACCCTTGAGCTTAGAGGGCGTACCAGGGAAGCCAGCGACGAGGTCTATTGTTTGCAGACCTGCTATGTGGATGTAAACGAGCTGCCAGATTTCGGGGACGTCTTGATGCATGGTGAACAAAGCTTAGGGTTGTGGCAACATGTGAAATTTAAGTTGTGGTCTTCGTATCTGAGGATAGGGTCTTAAGCCAAGGTCGAAAGCGTGGCATGTAGTGTTCTGCCTTGGATGGAAGTTCTGTGCAAATGCTAGTAAAGAATTTGCCCAGGACCACACTGCTTTTTGGGCTCCGCTTTATGTCAATCTTATGTATAGTCAAAAGGCAAAGCTCGTGCAAAAGCACGGAGACATGTGCGCAAGGTCACACCAAAACAGACCCGTAAAGCTGAACCCAAAGCCAAGACCCCAACGCTTTAGACCTCAAGCTGCAAGCCTCAAAGCGCAGAAACCAAAACACCCACATGAGTCCTCAGCCTTCGGCAAGAGCCTAAGCCCTTTGGCCCTCAGACCTTTTACAAGCTTATGGTACCCCGACAGTAAAACCTCCCTTGGCGATCCGTAAGAACCGTCTTTAAGAACCCCTAAACCCTAAACCCTACACCCCAAATCCTAAACCCAAAACTGACCCAAGAACCCAAAACCCAAAACCCTAAACCCTGAACCCTAAATCCTAAATCCGCAACCCAAAACCCAAAACCCTAAACCCAACCCTAAATAAGTCCTTAGTGACGCCCAGGATCTCAGCTCGCCGATCTATGCCACGGAGGCGTTCCGGGACTCCCGCTACCCGGCTTTTGTGGAGAGAGTTGGGGCTTTGGAACCTTTGAGGTTCAGAGGTTTTGGGTCACAGGGTTTGAGATGCTGTTTCAGGGGTGTAGGATCTTTAGCAATTTAGGGTTCCGGGTTTTGGATTTGGGTTCAGAGTCAGTCTCTGGCTTTCGTGCCATGAAAGCTGTGCTTTGAAGCCTCTGTCAGAGCATGCAGTTCTGGTTTACCCGTCCAAGTTCCTCACCAGCTATGAGACTAGTCGGAAGCAGTTCGCATCTTCACCAGCGCATGAAGTCGCGGCAGTCACGGACGCGCTTCCGTCAAGAAGTGCGGGCCGGGAGGGCCGGCAGTCTGAAAGCACCACGAGCTCTAGTTGGGTGCAGCTTCGTGTGACAGATGGGAGTTTCCGAAAATAAGGGGCAACCTTCTCTTGGGGTTCTTGTAATAAGGATCCTACTACTTACTCTTAGGGTACAAAATTAGGGTCCCCTATGTTCGGAAACCCCTAAATGTGAGAGTGCCAGGCGAGTCGCAGGCCCGCGCAAATGCGGCGAAGGAGGCCCAGCTACTCTCGGAGCAATTCGAGCGAAACTCGGCGAGATGGCAGGGTTTTAGGGTTTTAGGCTTAAGGGTTTCGGGTTTTTGGGCTTAAAGCCTAAACCCTAAACCCCAAGCCCTAAGCCCTGAACGTGCGAGCTTTGGGCAGCAGCGAACTTGGTATATCAAGCAGTGGAAGCTGGCTAAACCCTAAACCCTGTCACAGCGACTTGTACTCTTTGACCAGCTGTTCCCATCGCTGCTTCGTGGGTAGCATCAGGATCGTTTTTCATTCCAGTTCACATAGGAGTATCGGATCGCAGACCCAAGCCCTAAACCGAGACCCCAAGCCCTAAACCCTGCCCCCGAACCCGAAACCCTCTGAACCTCAAGCTCTAGTTGGGGGTTTCCGAAAATAGGGGACCCTAATATACTACCTTAAATAGTAGGATCCCTATTATAAGGACACAAAATAAGGTAACCTAATTTTCAGAAACTCCCAGTTCGAGTTCTTGCAACCCTAAACCCTAAACCCTAAACCCTAAAGCCCCCTAACCCGAAACCCTCTGCACCTCAAGCTCTAGTTCGTGTCCTTTGTAAGACAGCGCAGCCTTGCCGACCGAGGATGTTCGCAGCACGGCTGCAACTGGGTAGGATCCCACGAGCAGGTGTCCTACCGGGATCCGGTTTAGGGTTTAGGGTTTAGGGTTTAGGATTTAGGGTTTAGGGTTTCGGGTTTAGGGTTTAGGGTTTAGGGGTTTGAAGGAAGCAGAGGTACAGGGAACCCAGTGAAGAATAGGCAGAGGCAACAGCGGAATCCTCATTTAGCTGAGGCCTCGTCTGTAGAAGCAGCACCGAAGTCTAGTGGGCCTGAAAGTTCGTTGTGGGTTTTATCCGGAGGGGCCTGGACTGAGGTAGGGCTCTTGCTGTCCCGCACCTAAGCCCGCAACCCAACTCAACCCCCTAAACCCCAAACCCCTAGACCCTACAAGCCCTAAACCCTCAATCCTAAACCCGAGGGTCAACTTGCCTACCCAAAACGGGTTTGGGAGACGTTGCAAGGCGGACACCAAAAAGGCCTAAAACAAAAAAACCCAGACCCCAAACCCATAAGCCCGAAACCTCAACTCCGAGCCCTCAATCCCCATCGCCAATCCTCAGGGGCTAAACCCAAAGCCCGAGTGGCAAAGGAGCCCCTAAAGGAACCTGAGAAGGAATCCTTCTAGATCCCTTAAAGGAACCTCAAACGGAGCCCATTGAGCCTAAACCCTAAAGCCTAAACCCTATATAGAACCCCAAACCCTAAACCCTAAACCCTTTGAGGGAACCCTTAAAGGAATCCCCTATAGATCCCTTAAAGGAGCCCGACACGGAACCCTTAGCTGGAGAAGTGCGAGGCCCTTGGCGCGGCTTACAGCGACAGCCGGCCTGCGGCTGCAGAAATTCGCCAAAAACGTTTGGGTGGCGAGATTCGGAGCGCATCGTTGGGGTTTAGGGTTTCGGGGCCTAGGGTTTAGGGTTTAGGATGTAGGGACCGGGCAGAATTTGTTGGTGAATACGGTTTTCGGCTTGGGTTTCAGAGTTCAGGGTGCAGGGTTTAGGGGGTGGAGTTTGGGAGGGACAGAAAAAGCAGTACAACTCCGAAGCAGCTTTGGGCCGCTACATGCACCCAAACCCAAAAGCCTAAACCCTAAACAACCTAAGCCCTAACCCTAAACCCTAAAGCCCGAAACTGAAACCCCAAAACCTGAAACCCCGAACCCTGAAGCCCGAAGCCCTAAACCCCTCTACAAGGTGGCCCTGAGCCCTGTGCTCCCAAACTTGAGGTCGTAAAATGGGGGTCGGTTTAGGGTTTAGGGTTTAGGGGTTTAGAGTTTTAGGGGTTTAGGGTTTTAGGGGTCTAGGGGTTTAGGGGTTAGGGGTTTAGGGGCTTCTTGGTGCGAGGGCTAGCGTGTGGGCCTCACTAGGACTAAGGGTTTTGAGCTTTGGGATACCTAGGGGCCTTAATAATTAGAATATGGTTTTGGGGGATCCTTATTGTCCCTATTGTATAACATACCTCAAACCCTTTTCTAATTATTTATTAAGGCCCCTATACTACATTGCAATATAGCCTTAACGAGAAACCTTGAGGAATCTTATCGCTAACTTTTCAGGCTTCTAGCCTAAACCCTAAAACCCTTAACCCTAAACCAAAACCCAAAACCCTAAACCCCTAAACTACCCTAAAACCTAGACCCTAAACCTAGACCCTAAACCCTAAAACCCTTATTGGTAAAATTATTGAGGCTTCCAGATGAGGGCTCGTGGACGCCCAAGTGGTTCAGGCTTAGGGGCTTTAGGTTTTATGGGGGCTTCTGAGGGGTTTCCCTAAACACTAAACCCTAAACCCTAAACCCTAAAACCCTAAACCGTGGCTTTTTGGGTCGATTCAATCAATGCTTCGGGTCTTTTCGGGCTCTAAGGTTTCGGGTTTAGGGCGAATAACGTTTTGTTCTGGGTTCAGGGTTTAGGGTTTTGGGGTTTTGGGTTGTACGGTTTAGGGGTTTAGGGCAAATAACCTGTATTATTCTAGAGCTGACTGATTTACTGAGAAGCTTCAGATTCAGACATGTTGAAAACCCCTCGGGGGGCACATGAAATCGTAAAGCAACGCACTCTAAACCCGAGACGCCGCGAACACTTACCCCAAAGCCCCAAAAGCCTAAACCATCGACTCCGCAACCCAAGTTACTAAACCCTGAACCCTGAAACCCCCATGCCGTGAATTCTTAGGGTTTAGGGTTTAGGGTTCTAAGCCCCGAGCATTACACCAGAGTCAACCCCCCCAGCTTGAATCCGAAAATTCCGCATCGCACGCACCTTACACCCAAAGTCAGAACAACATCTTTGATATCCCCCTAGCTGCCCACCCAAACAAGCGTGGAAGAATGATTCCTAAACCCCCACACCCCTAAACCCTTTTCCCTGAACCCTAAACCGATTCCTAAGGAAAACCCAAGAAAAAGCCCTGAGCCCAAGGAAAGAGGGGAGAGTCGGCGATGCTGACGGCAAAATCTACGACGAACCAGGTCTTCACATAGTGCTTGACACTTCCGCGGAAGTCCTGGCGAGGTTTAAGGCTAAGGGGTTTAGGGTTTAGGGTTTAGGGTTTGGGATTACGGTTTAGGGTTTAGGGTTGACTGCAAGGGTTAAGCTTTATAGTTCAGAGCTTTAGGGTAGCTTACGGTTTAGGGTCGGAAGGTGGGTGAATTCAGGGTTAACTTGGTTGTCCAGTATCATAGGGGAACCAAAGGTAAACCATTCATCACCCAAAAAAGTTAAAGGTTACCTACAATTAAGCTCTAAACCCTAAACTTTAGACGCTAAATACTAAACTCCTAAACCCAAACCCCCTAGACTCTTAGCCCCAATACCCCAAAACCTTCAAACTCTTAGCCCCTAAACCCCTACTAAACCCTTAACCCCTAACCCCTAAACTGTTAGCACCTAAACCCTAAACTGTTAACCCCTAAACCCCCTACTCTTAGCCCCTAAAACCCCTAAACACCCAACTCTTCGCCGCCCTAAACCCTAAACTGTTAGCCCCTAACCCCCCACCCTTAGCCCCGAAAACCCCAAAGCCCTAGACTCTTAGCGCCTAGACTAGATCCCTCAACCTAGTCGCTAGTTTAGGGTTGGCCATCCCAACCCTATACCGTAAACCCCTATACCCTAAACCCCTAAACCTGGGATTTGCGGTCCCGGATGTGAACGAGCCACGAGATGCTGGTTTCGAGTTGGGTTTAGGGTTTAGGGTTTAGGGTTTAGGGTTTTTGGGTTTAGGGTTCAGGGTTTTTAAGATATCTGTCTGTCAAGTAACAAAGATTTCGGCTAATGCAGGGGCCTCAATAATTAGAATAGGATTTTGGGCTCCTTAACAATATAGTTGTAATGGGGAACCCTAAGGAATAATTTTGGTAATCATGTAGGCTTCAATATTATACTCATAGTAATAAGAGGTAGGGAATAGCGTATACTTTACCAATTATCCCAAACCCCTCTAAAGCCATGCAAACCCCGCATGAAAACTATTAAAGGAGCCGTGTCCCAATCCACTGACGCAAAAAAGGCATCAAGCTGCCACAGTTGGTGAGGTCCGCTAGTGCGGAATGGCAACTTCTTGGGCTCAAAGGCGCAGCCTTCAACCTGTTGTACTTTGATTCCACCTGCTTCCTCACCTGACACTTCATGGCAAGCCACATCGAATTTGACGACATTCTGCTCGGCGAGGTGGTCCACGAACTTCTGGAAGTAACAATTATCACACAAGGGCCTAAACAATTCGAACAGGGTTTAAGGGAGTATTCTGCTGTAAGTATAATTTTCAACCCTCCTGGGAACAATACTAGAAATCATATCAACTTACTTGGAGGCTCGGAAAATCTTAAAGCAGGCCAAGCATAGGGTCAGAAGAAACTTGAAGACCAACTAGAGTACTCGCAATCTAATTCTTCCTTGGACCCTTGGTCCAAAACCCAGGGTTTAGGGTTTAGGGTTTAGGGCCCTAGAAAACCCCTGTAACACCCTTCTATGCGCACTTGCAAAACCCTCATACCACCCAATATCTTGCGGTGGCTACGTTACTTATGAGCCCAGTTCATTAAACACCCTGAACCCTTAAACCCTAAACTCCCCTAACTAGGTTCCCCAGTAACCCCCAAATAATGGGGGGGTACCATTTTCCTACTACTTGGTTTTATTAATGGAACCTAAAAAGAAAAAGGGCATAAGGGTACTACTGGGGGACCTAGACTATGGAATCCTTACAGCATGGATCCCATATGATCCTTAGACTAGGAGCCCCAAGCCCTAGTTTCCTTTAAGCCCACCGCGCTTGAAACTTCAAGTCCCCTAAACCCTGAGCCTCAAGTAGGGTTTAGGGTTTCGGGGTCTAGGGTCTAGCAGTTTGGGGGTTCAGGGGTTTAGGGTTCAGGGGTTTAGGGTTTATAAGGGGTCTAAGGCCGTTTAAGGTTTAGGGGTTTAGGGTTTAGGGCAGAACCCCCGCTCCTGGACGAGGTTGCCTTTCACTAAGAAGCCGGTGAAGAAGCCCAGTACCATGTCCACGGCCCAGTAGATAACGGAGAACTTCCTCGTCTCCCATTGGGCTTCCCCTAAGACCCCAAACGCTTCAGCGTGGGTTTAAGAAAAAGGGGCCTTCATAACTAGAATAGGGTTTTGGGGCTCAGTATACTNNCCCCCCCCCCCCAAATAGTGTAGGTAATTAATTGGGCCCCTACATTAAACCCTAAACCCTCCTGATTCTGATGGTAGAGGCTTTTAGGCCCTGATCTTAGGGTTTCGGGTCTAGGCCTGAGGGCTTTGGTCTGATATGAAGGGCTCATACTTGGGAGAATCATAGGCCCTACCCCTATGTAGATCCAAAAACCCAGGCCCAAACTGGGCCTTCAAGTCAGGCACCGCAAAAAAACATATATATATATATATATTAATATACATACATATGTATATATATATATATATATATATCTATGTATCTATATATATATACAATATACATATGTATATGTATATATATATATGCATTATATATATATATATGTGTGTATATATATATATATATCGTGTTTAGGGTTTCGGGGGTTGTTCTATGAAGACACAAGGAGAAATTCGGAAAGTTAAACAAACAGAAAAGCATGCATCTCTGTCTCTCTCTCTCTCTCTATATATATATATGCACATGTACATATGTATGTATGTGTCTGTATGTATTTCACGTTTGACACATTTACTAAGTCAACAAGAAGCCCTCGTGTTTAGCGCCCCTTGCATACCAGGGAACCTCAGGAAAGGAGCCCTAAACCCTGAACCCGTACACCCCTAAGCCCTGAACTCTAAACCCCAAGCCCTTAACTCTGAACCCTGATGAATTCCCTCGCAACCCCTAAACCCTTGAAGCCCTAAGCCCTCGACCCTGATGACAACCCTCCCGTCTTCCTGCCCCTAAACCCTAGACCCTAATACCCTAACACCCTACGCCCTCTCGCTGCACAGCGGCGTTATAAAGTCCAAGATGGGAACCTGGGCTTCGAAGGTGTAGTCGACGAGCATGAGTGGAATGAACACGACATCCTGGCGAGGAAGCGTGTTCGGGTTCTGGGTTTAGGGGTTTAGGATTTAGGATTTGAGGTTTAGTTTTTTTAACTCAGGATCTACGAACCCATACCCTACCTAAAGGATGAAGGGACTCAGTTCCTAGGCTATCATTGCAGTCACAAGTGCCCTTTTTTGGAGGTATCCTAGATATACCTACTTGCTATGTCCCCTGAGCCCCTATGTGCAGCTCAAAACGCAGAGCTAAACCCCAAATTCCAACCCCTTAATCCCCAGGTGGACCCCCAGGGTTCAGGGTTTAGTGCTATACCTTAACCCACCAGAACCTACTTTGTTGTAGGGTCCCTATACATCCCATATTAGGGCTCATAATGAGAACCTACAAGAAAGTAGGTTTTGGTAGGTTAAGGTAGTCGAACCCTTCTGGAACCTTTAGGCAACCTTACACCCTCGGAGGGTCTGCATCAGAATTCCTAATATGAATCCTAAGATTTTCCGTATCTTCATCAGGCTCCTACAGTACCTTAACCCCTAAACCCGAAACCCAAAGCCCTAAACCCAAAACCCTAAATCCTAAACTCGGCCTTCAAGAGAAGGAGGATGCCCCCGACGTCCCAGCACTGTCGAAATTTGCCGTTCGGGTCCAAGGTTTTCATTTCCCAAAGGGAAGACAACCTCAGGCTCTGAGGGCTTAGGGCATAGGCTGTGGGGTTTAGGGTTTAGGGTGCAGGGTCGAGGGTTTAGGGTTTAGGGTGTAGGGTTTAGGGTTTCAGGCTCAGAGGGCTTAGGGCATAGGGTTTGAGCTGTAAAAAGTTTAGGAATTAGGGTTTTTAAGCCTTAGGATACAGGCTCCAGGGTGTAGGGGTGAGGGCGCAGGATGTAGGGTTTCGGGTTCAGGTTCTTGGGTGTAGGATTTATTGTTTACGGTGTATAGCTTAAGACCAAGTGTTGGGACTTATCTAGAGGTGAAGGTGGTTCGACAACAATCCCGAACAAGCTCTATCTTCTGTCTGCCATCTACCTTCCAGCATGTGCTGTCGAAAGTCTACGATCTACCGTCTAGGTCTGCTGTAGTATCTACTGCCTACTATCTGCTGCTTGCTATCTGCTGTCCACAATCTACAACCGGTGATATTTAAAAGTAACTGCCACTATTACCATCGTCGTCGCCATCATCATCATCCTCCTCCTCATCATCATCCTCTCATCCTCCGCCTCCTCCTCGTCATCATCCTCATCATCATCATCCTCCTCATCATCATCCTCATCCTCATCCTCCTCCTCCTCCTCCCCTCCTCCTCCTCATCATGATCACCATCATCACCATTACCATCATCACCATTACCATCACCATCACCATCATCATTACGATCACCATCATCATCAACAACAACATGGACATCTCACCTACTATTACTACGACGACGACTGCTACTCCTCCGCGTGCTCGTTCCAGTGCCAGTGCTGCTACTGTTGCTTCATCAAAGCTCTTGCGCGGCAGCTCTTGCAGGAAAGCAGATACACAAGACAAGAAGTTGCAGTACTTCAGTACGAGGACACATCAAGCCGCTAGGAAGGAGTTCATATGCACAGCAAGACACCGTGAAGGATCTAAGAATCTAAGCTAAGGCTGAGGGTCTAAGGTTTAGCCCGCCCAAAACTCATGCCTTGCCGCTTGATCCCAAAGCCCTAAACCGGTAACTTGCAACACTTAAGCCTTCCACCGTCAGGGTTTAGGGTTTTCGCATGTGCCCGCAAGCTCGAGAAGGAAGCACGACCTTGGGGGGGCACCGCCGGGGGCAGCGCGCCTGCCTTTGACCCTGCCGCCCCGGCCGGCGGTGGGGCCTGCTGCAATATGCGCGTATGCCACCTTTAGGGCTTTAGGGGTTTAGGGTTTAGGGTTTAAGGTTTAGGCTTTAGGCTTTAGGCTTTAGGGGTTTAGGGTTTAGGGAGCAGCTCACGAGCCAACTGTCGTGACCTGTCCGTAGTACTCGAACCAATGCCAGTCGCCTTGCATGTCTGATGGAAGCCACCCGTGCGGTAGCGCCATGCACGAGTTTAGGGTTTAGGGTTTAGGGTTTAGGCCCTCGTCCAGCACGGGTTTAGGGTTTCTTAACGTTATGCGCGAAACCCTCACACTCCAAAAAACCAGAGAACCCTAAACCCAAAAGCCTAAGTCCCGCTGATATACGGGCCTAAGTAATTACCAATAAAATTTTGGGGCTTCTTGTTATGACTATAGTACAATATACCCCGAAACCCTATTCTAATTTTAAAGGCCCTATATTGAACCCGAAACCCCAAACCCCTCTAAAAGGCCCCTATATCGAACCCTAAACCCTAAACCCCTCTAAACCCAACACCCCTCTAAACCCATCTAGAACCCTAAACCCCAAACCCCTCTAAACCCCTAAATCCTAAACCCCCCTAAACTTCTCTTGAACCCAAACCCCTCTAAACCCTTAAACCCTTAAATCCTAAACCCCTCTAAACCCCAAACCCCTCTAGAACCCTAAACCCCTCTAGAACCCTAAAGTCTAAACCCTAAATCTTAATAAACCCTACACCCTAAACCTTAAGCCCTAAAAACTAAAACCCCTCTAGAACCCTAAAGTCTAAACCCTAAACCCTAAACCTTAAACCCTAAATCCTAGACCCCTCTAGAACCCTAAAGTCTAAACCCTAAGCCCTAAACCTTAAACCCTAAATCCTAAACCCCTCTAGAACCCTGAAGTCTAAACCCTAAACCCTAAATCCTAAACCCCGCTAGAATCTTAGAACCCTAAAGTCTAAACCCTAAACCCTAAACCCCTCTGGACCCCAAGACTGAGATGTGGCACCTGGTTCTTTGGATCGGCTCGCGGTCGCTCTGAAATCCCTTGGAGAGATCCCCGGTAAAGGACGTCTTGCCTGGGCTTGGGGGGGTTTAGGGTTTTAGGGTGTAGGGTTCAGGGTTTTGGGGTTTTGGGGTTTGGGGTTTGGGGTTTATAGAGCTTGGGGTTTAGGGTTTGGGGTCTGGGGTTTAGTGTTTGGGTTTGGGGTTTGGGTTTGGGTTTGGGGTTTAGGGTTTGGGGGTTGGGGGTTGGGGTCTGGGTTTGGGGTTCAGTCTTTGGGTTTGGGTTTTGGGTTTAGGGTTTAGGGTTTGGGGGGTTAGGGTTTGGGGGTTATGGTTAAGGAGTTGAGAGGTTCAGGGGCTCAAGGCTTATAGCTCGAGGTTTGAGGGCTTAAGAGTGTAGGCGTTCCAGGTACTGAGGTTCAGGGTTATTGGATGTCACGGTTTAAGCTTATACAGTGATTTTTCAGGTTGAGGAAGGGATTTGATGCCTAGGGTTTTGGAGGGTTTAGCACATTTCAAAACCCTACCTACACCCTAAACCTTCAATTAATAAAGGAGACAGCCTAAACCCTAAACCCCCATGCCTTTTGAACTCCAAGCGCCCTAAGTAAATGTAGTCGGAAACCTTGAGCACTCCATGACAAACCAGGGGTTAGGATTTAGGGTTCAGGGTTTAGATGTACATCAACCATAGCTCCTCACGTTCGAGGCTTTCGGGAATTAAGGATTAGGGCTTAGCGTTTAGGGGTTACGTAATGGGTTAAGGCTTAAGTTTCTAGGGCCTTGGTTTCACCGGTTTGTAGAATTTCTAGTGGTCTGGGCTCCATGGATTTGACGCTCAACGATCTTATTCTCACGTTCCCCTCACTTGCTAGGCAACGTCTGCTGCACATATCGCAGCTGATCCTGCACTGCTCTGCTGTCGCCACCAGCTCTGGCACTGCCCCAGGTGACCACAGTTCCATCGCCCAGGATTGCAGCAAACGCGAAACCAGAAGTTTGGATCTGCTGCACATCTCGCAGCTGATCCTGTACCGCACTGCTGTCGCCACCCCAGTCGGCAGCGCCCCAGGTGACCACAGATCCATCACCCAGGAGTGCAGCAAATGCCCGATAGGAAGCCGGGATCCGCTGCACATTCTTCAGCTGCCCCTGCACCGCAATGCTGTCGCCACCCAGATCTCGATTCCCCCAGGTGACTACAGATCCATCATGCAGGATTGCTGCAAATGCACCATGAGAAGCTTGGATCTGCCGAACATTTTTCAGCTGCTCCTGGACGCCACTGCTGTCGCCTCCATAGCCGGCATCACCCCACGTGACGACAGAGCCATCACCAAGGATTGCAGCAAATGCCATATTGGAAGCCTGGATCTGCTGCACATCTCGCAGCTGATCCTGCACCTCACTGCTGTCGCCACCAGCGCGAGGAACCCCCCAGGCGACCACAGATCCATCGTCCAGGATGGCAGCAAACACGCGTTTAGAAGCTTGGATCTGCTGCACACGTCGCAACCGAAACTGTACCTCACTGCAGTCGCCTCCATTGTCGGCATTGCCCCAGCTGACCACAGATCCATCACTCAGGATTGCAGCAAATGCCTCTGGAGCAGCTTGGATCTGCCGCACATTTCGCAACCGATCCTTTTCTTCACGGCTGTCGCCACCACATTTGGCACTACCCCAGGTGACTACAGTTCCATCGCCGAGGATTGCAGCAAAGGCACCCATAGAAGCTTGGATCTGCTGCACATTCTTCAGCTGCTTGCAGACGGCACTGCTGTCGCCACCATGGTCGGCCTCACCCCAGGTAACCACAGATCTATCATCCAGGATTGCAGCAAATGCCCGATCAGAGGCCTGGATCTGCTGCACATTCGTCAGCTGCTCCTGTACCGCACTGCTGTCACCACCAAAGGTGGCATCACCCCAGGTGACTACAGATCCATCACACAGGATTGCTGCAAATGCACCACCAGAAGCTTGGATCTGCTGCACATTCTTCAGCTGGTCCTGGACGGCACTGCTGTTTCCACCACGGTCGGGGTGACCCCAAGTGACCACAGATCCATCACCATCGCCCAGGAGTGCGGCAAACGCAAGACAAAGTCCGCCTTGCCTGGTGGCTTGAATCTGGACCGGGTTCACATGTAGGGTGAGCACATCTCCACTCTGCAATCCCGCTTCAACAACGGTTTTAGCTGTGTCGAGGACTTCTCCAGAAGCATCCAGCAGCCTCCCTCTACCCTTGACCAGAGCCCTCTGAGCACGCTGCTTCAACGACTCGATGGATGCATCCAGCTCCACTTCCAAAGAGGCACTCTTGCCGCTCAGCAGGTGCACATCCACAGAAATCGGCATGATTCTTTGTAGGGTGGCCGCTACATGCAAGACCTAGGACCTAAGACGACAGCTGGCTGAAAACACATCATAAACCCTAAACCGCAAACACACCCAGTGGCCTAACCTCAGCATCCTTAACAGCGCTTGGGAATTGTAGGGGATGTGTACTAGTGGTCTTATTATGAACCCGATCCTACATGTATTGATGGTCCACTAATGATAGGTTTAGGATCCATTCCCTGACAGAATGCTGGAACGAGAATGCGCCGGAAGGCAGTGTACAGCCACACCCTAAGACCTAAACCAGCCCTAAACCCCAAACACAGCCGGCGTGGACGCTTGCACGCGTCCCTGACGGTAGTGATTCCCCAGACCCTAAACTTAAACCGCACGCTCAAAGTTTAGGGTGTTAGATTCCCTGACTTCGGGCCCCAACAGCTAGTTTTCCGAAGCTGTGACTCGTAGCAAAAGCTGGCTCCGTTGTGACCGAACTCACTAAACCCCCAACCCCCTAAACCCTAAAGCCTAAACCCTAAACCCTAAAACCCTAAACCCTAAACCCCCAACCTCAGTTACTTCAGTGTGGGAGTGCGCCCATGAGATCGAGGCTGTGAAGGCTTTATTGAGAGCTTTAGGGTTTAGGGTTTAGGGTTTAGGGGTTTAGGGGTTTAGGGGTTTAGGGGTTTAGGGGTTTAGGGTTTAGGGTTTAGGCTCCCATATCGCACATTACAGTCCTGGACCCGGAACTCTGTACACGCCTCTGGAACCCAGCGTAGACACCAAAACCCACATGGGAGTTTCCGAAAATAGGGGGACCCTAATATAGTACCCTAAATAGTAGGACCCTTATTATAAGGCCCCCAAAATAAGGTACCCTAATTTTGGAACCTCCCACATGATCAAGAGTTAAACACACAAGTCGAACAACCTCGTTCTTGCAGAACCACATACAACCTGGAAACCCTATTCAAAAAGCCCACACAACCCTCACCCAAAGCCTCAAACCCGAAACGCCCAAACTGCTAACCGAAAATCCCAAAACCCCAAACTGCTAAATCCAGGGTGGGCCCTTGGGGATATGGACCTCTCAATAAGGCCCAAACCCTAAACCCTAAACCCCAAACCACAAACCCTAAACCCCAAACCCTAAACCCCAAAACCTAAACCCCGAACCCCAAACCCTAAACGCCCAGGGCCCCTGACTGGTGCGCCGCTTGATGTTGGATCGGCTCCTTTGTTGCGCCCAGCACTCGCGAGGAAGGAACCTCGTGAGGTTTTTGGGGAGGGGGGCGTGTTAGGGGTGTTAGGGGCTTTAGGCTTTGGGGGTGTTAGGGGTGTTAGGGGTTTGGGGTGTAGGGGCTTTAGGGTTTGGGGGTGTCAGGGGTGTTAGGGGTCTAGGGGCTTTAGGGTTTGGGGGTGTTAGGGGTGTTAGGGGTTTGGGGTTTAGGGCCTTTAGGGTTTGGGGGTGTTGGGGGTGCTAGGGGTTTGGGGTTTAGGGTTTAGGGGGTTGAGGTCGCGAACTAGTGGGCATAGCTAGATGTGAGAGAGGAGTTACACGAAGGAACCCTAAGGCCCTAAGGAATAGTACCACGCACTGCGCGGGGCTTCCAGAAAATTTACTAGCATCTCAGGTTTTCGCACCCACTACTACGTTTTAGAAGATTTTTAGTGTAGGGGTTAGGGTTTATGGGGCTTTGGGTAGGGGGGTTGGGACTTCGGACCAGCAAGAGCAGCGGGAACCATCTATCCTTCGAGCAGCTTTCGATACGACCCCTGTGGCGGACCGGTTAGTCCGGTTTAGGGAACACGGAATCCACCTTCCCGGCAGCTGAAAGCACAGCAGTCCCTCAAACCCCCTCAGGTTCCAGGTGAACTTCGGGCGGGGTAGATTTTAGGGAGGGGATTGCTTTATCCCTGATAACAAGGTCCGCAAGAGGCATCGCGCTTTAGAGAGCTTTCAAAACACGTAGCCGACCGAAGAGCAGATTGATAAGCCAACACCCCAGGAGCCGCAGTAGTAGTCGTAGCAGCAGAGTCGGAGTAGGAGCAGTAGCAGTAGCAGTCGGAGTAGGAGTGCGAATAGAAGAAGCATTAGTATTAGCATTAGCATTAGTATTAGTATTAGCATTTTATTAGTATTACTATTAGTAGTAGTCCTAAATCCTTACAACATTTGACAAGCTATAAGCTGACACTCAGAAGCTCGAAAGCCCCAAACACCATGAGAAGCTGATTTAACCCTAAACCCTAAACCCTATATCCTAAACCCTAAACTCCTGCCTACACCCTATATAGACCCTTCACCCTTAAGCCCTGAACCTCCATCCCCAGACACGTTTCGGCCCGGGTCAACTAAATCCTACACCTTTAAGCCCTAATGCTATCCCAAAGAGTTCGATATATACTACTCAGCTACTAGATTGGGATTTCAGAGCCACCCCAAACCCTAAACCTTTAGTAATTAACTTTACACCCCCCCAAAACCACCAAAGGGAGTCTTTGGGATTCTCAGTTCAAGGAAACTACAGGTGGGGAGTTTAGGGTATCTAGGGTTTCGATAAGGCTTCCATGAGGTATATAGACCTTCTATACGGCTCCTAGAACGGTAACTACCCACCTGAAAACGTCCTAAACTCAGACCCGAACCCTAAACCTTTAGTGATTAACTTTACACTCCCCCCAAAACCCCCAAAGGGAGTCTTTGGGATTCTCAGAGACGAGAGGCCCCTCGTCTGTCTGTGAGAACTCGCTGGACCTGACGGAAGCACGGTGCCTCGGATTTGACGCAAGGCTTCCTCGAGCGAGCTGAGGGAGTCGGTTTAGGGTTTAGGGTTTAGGGTTTAGGGAGTAATGCAGGGTGGGTCTTACAAGGGTTCCTTGCAGCCGTAGAAACATATACTCGTAGCCTAACCTAGGGTTTTGGGGGTTAGGGCTTAGAGATAAGGGAGCTGAGGGAGTAATGCAGGGTGGGTCTTTTGAGGGTTCCTTGCAGCCGTAGAAACAGAAACTCGTAGCCTAACCTAGGGTTTTTGGGGTTAGGGCTCAGGGTTTGGGTTTAGGTTTAGGCTAAGGGATTTAGCCTTCAGGCTTCAGGTTTAGGCTCTAGGATTTCGGGGTTTAGGCTTTAGGGCTTCGGGTTTCTATCAGGGATCCGCTAAAGGCCACCACACGGGTTATACCAGGGTCTCTCCATGTATAAGGGCTGTGGGGCTTCTATGTAAGGCTTCATAAGGGCTTTGAGTTTAGGGCCTTTAGGGTCTGTGAGTTACGACTTTGGGTTTAGGCGACCCGGGATGTGCTGTATCTACTTGTGTCTGCTCACATCGCCATCATCATCACACCCTCGCAAAGCCTAGAGCGCAAACCGCAAGCCCGTAAAGAGCAGGGGTCAACATACCCTAAGCTCTCCATGGGTCGTATCGTCGGGCCGAGTCGCTCAACGATGCTCGTCTGCGTCGTCAGCTTTACTTTCGGGGAGCTGTGCGACTGGCCTCAGCGTATGAATCTGGAATTTCTGCTTGGTTCTGAAGCTGCACGAACTTTTATTGCTCGTTCTTGCGGGATGGATATCTGTGTGGTTCTGAAGCTGAATCAACTCTTGTTGTTCGTTCTTGCGGGAATAGTACTAATATACTAGTGAGGGGGTTTAGGGCTTGGTGCTTGCGGCTTAGCCTTTGGGTTGAGGTCTCTTTGCCATGCCCTGTTCAGCTGGTTCCAAGACGGAAGCATAGCGCAAGCTAAAGCCTTGAGGCGTGCCAAAATCCAAAAAGCAATCACAACTTTATTTTCATGAGATGGGTAGTTAGTTCTTTAGATTCGGGCCCCTTTATAGGTCGCCAACATAGTACGGCACCCTTATAAAAAGGACCCGAAAAGAACTACCCATCCGTTAGGGCATGGCCCGCTGAGCCCCAAGTTCTATGTGGGGGTTTCCGAAAATAGGGTTTAGGGTTTAGGGTTTAGGGTTTAGGGTTTATAGTACCCTGAAAAGTAGGATCCCCATAATAAGGACCCCCCAAATCATGTACCCCTTATTTTCGGAAACTCCCATGTGCTTTCCCAGGCTGGCAGTGCAGGTGCAAACGAGTGAAGTTGAGGGCTTCGGGTTGACTTCCAGTGCAAAGTTTATCTCGACCTTGGGGTTTAGGGTTTAGGGTTTAGGGGTAAGGGTTTAGGGTTTAGGGTTTAGGGTTTAGGGGTAAGGGTTTAGGGTTTAGGGTTTAGGGTCCCAATGCCCTAAACCCGAAACCCGAAACAAACCGAGAAGGAACAAGCCGTCACTCCTGACCCCCCGGAGCACACACCAAAAATCCTCCCCGGGAGCTACCTGGAAATCGAACACGAAAGGACAGAAGCCGTCTAATGTAGGCGCCTTCATAATTAGAACAGGGTTTTGGGGCCCATGATAGTATATCTATACTTAAGCAGCCCTAAGGAATAAGATAGGCATAACTATCTAGGCTTCTATACTAAACCTGAAGCCCTAAACTCTAAACCCTGAACCCTAAACCCTAAAACCTGAAGCCTTAAACCCTAAACCACCAAAAGCCCTAAAACCCTAAACCCTGCAGCCAGACAGCCCTCTGAGGCGGAAGGTGTGCGCAGCGATGGCTGGTGAAGGGCAGATGGCGGCTCCTTCGGTGCTGGTGGAACCACGCCGTTCATGCCACCTGCTTGCTAAGGGCTTTACAGGGTTTAGGGGGCGTAGTTTGCATTAGGGATTCCAACCTCTTTTGTGGGGTTGGGGGAGTTTCATATTTCAAGACACCACATTTTTTGTGGCGTAGCTTGGTTTTCGGGCTCTAGGTTTGGGGGACCTCTTTTGGATTGGAGAGTTCATCCCTAACCCCTAAACCCTAAACAACTTGCGGGGTTTTAGGAGGCTGTGGGGCCTGGCACACCGCCATTTTGAGTGGATTTGTCAGGTTTTAGTCTTCCTAAACCCTTTGGGATCTAAGTGTTTCGAGTTTAGGGTGTCGAAAGTTTAAGGGCTTGAGGGGTTACAGGTTTTAAGTTTCTGGCTTCTGGCTGCTAACACGGTTTGAAGGGATTCAATACAGGGTTTCTCGGGATTTTGACTTAACCCCAAACCCCAAACTCCAAAATCCCAACACACTGCGCCCTAAACCCTTGGTTCTTTCATAAGACGACGCCCGCCAGACGTCGAAAGGATTACGCGGGTTTGCCTTGGCCCGAAGAACTGCAATGATTTCAAGCTCAGAGGAAGACTTGCTGTTAGGGTTTGGGGTGTGGGGCTTTGGCTTTAGGGTTTTAGGTTTTAGGGTTTAGGGTTCTGCGCTGCTCGGACTGCCGCGCTGTTTCGCGTGCTCTACTCGAAGTAATGCAAGGAGAAGAAGTAGTGCAACGGACACAAGGCCCCTGCTTCTAGTAGCCTAATGGAGCACACCAGAAATCCTAAACCCTAAGAGCACCACCCCAACCCGACCCCAAACCCGGTCCTAGCCACCTTTTCGGGTCCACCTTAAACCCTAAACCCAAAGTCTTGGGCTGGTGATGGAACGGTTTAGGGTTAAGGTTGTAGGGTTAAGGGTCTAGGTTTTAGGGTTTAGGGATCCCTCGACATGGCCCCTCTATGCTCCTGGGCTCCTCACACTGGTCTTTCTCTCTCCGGGGGTCTGTGCTTGGATTTTTTGCGAGGCTTGGCGAAGTGCTCTTACCTCGGGATCGGGAATCTAGAAGCCTCGAGACTTCCCGAAAGGGCCCATTGTAGGAATCTGTAAGCCCTGATAACATGTAAGGAATATACCTTCTTTGGGTTGGGATCCTTGTTACCCTAAACTCTAAACCCTGAACCCAAAGCCTAAACCCTAAACCCTAAACCCTAAACCCTCAACCCTAAACCGTAGATAATTTCTTTAAGCAGGGCTTCAACCCTAAACGACCGAAGCTCTCAGCTCATAACAGCCCCATCCACGGCCTGAAGGTGCACCGTTCTGCCGCGCACGCCGCTCCTACACGGAGAATCACAGGCAAACCCGAACTCCCTGAACCCTTAACCCTACAAACTTTTAGGATTTGGTGTTAGGGATTATAGGGTTTACGTTCCCGGGGTTCTATACCCTTACCCCATTCATTGATGCTTTCAAGGGGGGGAAGTGCATCAATCAGGGGCAGTCGAGGACACCGGTATCGGTTTTGCCTTCTGTGTTTTGTGGGTGCGGGCTGATAACTTAGGACGCAGGGCGTTGTGTTTGTCGGTTTTTACTATCCCTACCCTAAACCCTAAACCCTAAACCCTAAACCCTAAACCCTAGACTCTCCAACCTTTGGGGGTATCGAAAAAGGGACGGGAGCAGCCGCATGAGGAGTAGTACGGTTGATGGACAAAATCCTGCATGACCCTTAGGGTTTAGGGTTTAGGGTTTAGGGTTATATACCTAAACTATGGGATTTATGGTACTATACTATATTTGGGTCATGCAGAATTTTGTCCATCAGCGGTATCTTGCATCCTGGTGATAATCAGAACAGCCTGTGGGGTGCAGTACTGAAAGCAGTTTAGGGACTTGTCAGGGGATATGTTAGTTTTTTTTTTGAACGCCTTTTTCCGTCAGCGCCGATATGCTAGGGTTTAGGGTTTAGGGTTTAGGGTTTGTTTCGGATTTCAGTGTTAGCCTAACTTACCAAAGCCCAACTTTCCGTAGGGCCTTTGGTTTGATGTTGGGTGCAGTTGCGTGCTTCCAACTGAAGCAGCCGGTAACTCAGGGCTTGGGGTTCTAGAGCCCCCTCAACCCTAAACCCTAAACCCTAAACCTCTTAAACCCTAAACCTTTTAAACCCTAAACCCTAAGCCCCTAAACCCTAAACCTTTTAAACCCTAAACCTTCTAAACCCTAAACCCCTAAACCCTAAACCTTTTGAACCCCAAACCCCTAAACCCCTACAGCCCTACAGCCCTGAACCCCTACAGCCCTAAACCCTAAACCCCCAGGGCCCCCACAATTCCACGATCACGTTCGCCATAAACCCCTAAACCCGAAACCCTAAACCCTAAACCCTAGACTCGAAACCCAAAGCCCTGAAGGCTTTGGGTCTTCGAAGCCCTCCCAAAGTGATCTGAATAGACGCCCTTCCGGTCCTGTCATCGTCTCTTATGGTTTAGGGTGTAGGGTCCAGGGTTTCGGGTTTAGGGGTTTAGGGGTTTATGGGTTTAGGGTTTAGGGGTTTGGAGTTTAAGGTTTAAGGTTTAGGGGGTATGATAGAGAGTAGCTTGGCTTGGGGTCGCCCAGAGCTGCAGTTCCACACTCTACATACTATCGATTCTAGTTTGGGAACATCTTCTTGCCCATATCTGGCAACGCTACATTTTCTATATCCTCAAGACTGACAAGACAATCTTACTACCACAATAAGCCACGAACAAATAGAGGTTAAACTTTCACATACTACTAAGCTACAAGAGCCCAACAAGTTTAAAGGTTGGTTATTGGAGAACGAAGCAATAAAACCCCGAACCCTAAACCCTGAACCCTGGACCCGCAGGATCACTCCTCCTCTAAGAGAAGCCAAAGCTAAAGGAAACTATAGGTGGGGAGTTTAGGGTCTATTTGGACCTTCTATAAGGCTCCTATAACGGTAACTACCCACCAGAAAATGTCCTAGACTGGAGTGGTACTCGAAAGGCATGAACGCTAATTATCTTGTCCTCTGAAGCCCCAACCCAAAGCCCTAAACCCTAAACCCTAAACCCCTAAACCCTAAACCCCTAAACCCTAAACCCTAAACCCGAAGCCCTTGACCCTAAACGTACGAAGCTCTGAGCCCGATTGAAGTCAACTAGAATCTATGCCACGGACTGAGCTTGGGGTTTAGGGTTTAGGGTTTAGGGTTTATGTTTAGGGTTTAGGGTTTAGGGTTTATGTTTATGTTTAGGGTTTAGGGTTTAGGGTTCAGTTTTCTGCTTCACACGTCCCCTAAGCCTCAAGTCCTTAACCGTAGACACGAGAACCCAATACCAAGACAGTATCGTGGCTGCAAGAACTGGCATGGATTCCACTCATATACGGGCTGTATGCTGAACACCTATACTCACCCTGGAGCCCAAACCCTAAACCCTAAACCTACCTTAACCTACCAAAACCTACTTTTTTGTAGGGTCCCTATAATTTCCATAATAGGGTTTATAATCAGAACCTACAAACTAAGTGGGTTTTGGTAGGTCAAGGTATACTGACCCTGAATCCGAAACCAAGCTGAGGCGCAGTGGACTCCATAGAGCTTGAGGATTGCAGCTGTGGTATACCATACTCCTGGTTCAAGGCTTTAGGGTGTTAGGGTCTAGGGGCTTAGGGTGTTTAGGGTTTAGGGTTTAGGGTTTAGGGTTCAAGGCTTTAGGGTGTTAGGGTCTAGGGGCTTAGGGTGTTATTGTCTAGTGGTTTAGGGTTTAGGGTACCATACTCCTGGTTTAAGGCTTTAGGGTGTTAGGGTCTCCCTAAACCCCTAAACCCCTAAACCCTAAACCCTAAACCCCTAAACCCCAAAACCCCAAAACCCTAAACCCTAACGGTGTTATTATCTAGTGGTTTAGGGTTTAGGGTGTCAGGGTTTAGGCCTTGGTGCTTTCTAGCGTGTGGGGAAGCTGCTGGGGGCAATGTCGGTTCAGGGTTTAGGGTTTAAGGATTAGGGTTTAGGATTCAGGGTTTAGGGTTTAAGGTTTAGGGTTTAAGGTTCAGGGTTTAGGGTTCAGGGTTCAACCCGGAATAGCCTTCACGAACAGTTTCTTAAAGGGGGGCAGTAGAGGGGCCTTCAAAGATTCGAGTAGTGCCTTGGGCGGTTTAGGGTGTAGGGTTTAGGGTTTAGGGTTTAGGGTTCAGGGTTTAGGGTTTAGGGTTTAGGGTTCAGGGTTCAGGGTTTAGGGTTTAGGGTTTAGGCTTGGGGTAGATGACCGTATATTTACACGACCGAACCCCAAGGATTAGCCGTGGTAGTGATTCAGGATTCTGGTCATATGGGACTTTCCGAAAATAGGGGGTACCTTATTTTGGGGTCCTTATAATAAGGGTCCTATTATTTAGGGTACTATATTAGGGTCCCCTATTTTCGGAAACTCCCATATTGCTTCCGGGGTCGAAAAGCCAGGTTTGAGTTTAGGGTTCAGGGTTTAGGGGTTATAAGTAGGGAGATAAGTAGCATATACCTGGAACTGAAGAAACAACCTGCTGAAGATGCCTGCTGCTCCTAGAATCTTAGAAGGTAGGCGCAGATCCCTGTAGTTGAAGGAAGCAACAGCCCACCCTTACAAAGAACACTTCAGTCAGCACCTCCTCTGCCCTATTCCCACAAAGCCAACGCCTGACGCTCCAAAGGAGGAAAGACTTATCGCCCTAAACTCCTGCAAGACCACCTCAGCTGTTGTTGCTAAGGGTTTAGGGTTTAAGGTTTAAGGGTTTAGGGTGCTAGACTATGACGATTGTTGCAGCTCATGTTCCGACATGCTGATCCATGCCCTACGCCGTAAACCTCCAAACTCCAGACACCAACCGGGCATCCTAAACTCGAAACCCTAAACCCAAACTAAAAGCCCAAAGCCGTAAACTCCAGATACTACCCCGAGCCCTCGCCAGCCGCGGTTTGGGGTTTAGGGGGTTTACCGGTGGGCCATGACGCTCAAACTCACCCAAAAGCGTGAAATAGAGAGAGTGACGTCTTGGTCCAACATCCTGAAACTATGAGCTCTTAGAGCCCAAAAGCCTAAAACCCTTTCAACCCTGAATCTTTCCTCCTTCAGCAGATGCTAAAAAGCCTATAGCAAAAATACAGGGGCCGTAATACTTAGAATCGGGCTTTGGGGTAAAAAGTTTACTCTAGTTTTCATGAGGAACCCCCAGGATAGTATTGGTAATCATTTCGGCCCCTATAACCCTCCCGAGTTGCCGGAACGACCTCTAGCCCAAAACCCCACAGCCTAAACTTTGCTTATGGGCACTGAAGCACCCCAAACCTAAACCCTAAACTAGTGAATGGAATCGTCGACCAGGGGGCAGAAACGCACGAAGCAATTAATCTAGGAACACAATAGGAAACAAGAATACGAACAAACTAGGAACAAAGACTCACAATACAACAACATTATGAACAACAGGACAAGCTATAGGAAACACCAAGGCATGAGCAGCACACTCCGTGCAACAATCGCGACAGCAACAATACAACGACAAATCGCCAATCAATGCAAGACGGTTCGAACTACCATGGAAATGACAAAAGAAGCACATTCGCTACACGTGCTTGACTACATGTTCAATGCAAACGCTGTCAGCGCTCATACCAGAACAGCATATGTTGGAATCTTTAAACCGAGAAATCTGCACCACTGTCTGCTGAAAGCACAACGGCATATCGGAACGTGCAGGAAGCACGGTGCGGGGGGCATCACCCTGTGCACCCCGGGGGGGGGGGAGAGCACGGCAGGGGATGGGCGAGGGTGGGGGAAGCGGCCTGCAGCGTTCCCCAAAATTAACCCAATTTTTCCTTCGTTGTGTTTCATATTTTTCCTCGAGGTGCGGCAAAAGGTGTGGCTTTTATTTCCGAAGCAAAATAGGACTAAGGAAAGCATAAACAAATACGAATCTCCACCCGCTGCCGCCTCGGCACCCGCTCCCCTTCGAGCGCTTCTCTTGAGGGGTGGGCGCGGCGGGCTTTGCACGTGGGTCGGGCTGGGGCGGACAAGCCAAATTTTAATTCCATTGCCTTATTCACATCGTATTTCGAAATCTACTCCTACGAGACGCCCTCTTGGGGCTGACCGAGAGCTTGTTACTACCCTAAACCCTATTTGGAGGGTCATGGGACTGAGTAAGTCAGGTTATCAGTACCCTAAATGCGGCTATAAGAAATTAGAACTATATTTACCTCATCTATCACCCTATTTACGAAACCCTAAACCCCTAAACCCCCATATGATCCCTGTAAGTCGGCTCCTGGGAGTCGAGCTCGTTGAAGGACTCCTTCTTGGATCCCCGCAAGGAGGACTTGATGGAGCGCTTGGACATGATGAGCTCACCTGCCGCACCTGTCCGGGCTTGGGGGGTTTTGGGGGTAGGGTTTAGGGTTTAGGGTTTAGGGTTTAGGGTTTAGCTTCGACATGATGAGCTCACCTGCCGCACCTGTCTGTCTGGTGCTTAGTAGGGAATGGGGGAATGGATCCCTATGATAGTCCCTTAAGGTCCCTTATAGTAGTCCCTATAACCCATTCCCTAAGCACCAGACAGCTGTCCGGGCTTGCGGGGTTTTTGGGGTCGACGATTTCAGTTAGGGTTTAGGGTTTAGGGTTTAGGGTTTAGGGTTTAGGGTTTAGGGTTTAGGGGGAGGCAAGGTTCAGGGTTGAGAGTTGACGGCTCAAGGTTGAGGGCTTTTGGGCTGGGGTGGTTTCTCACAAGGGGGTTTCCGAAAATAGGGGGTACCTTATTCGGGGGTCCTTATAATAAGGTCCCTATTATTTAGGGTACTATATTAGGGTCCCCTATTTCCGGAAACCCCCACAAGGATGCAAGGGGTTTCAGGCGCATAGCTTCGGATTCAGGGTGCTTAAGGTTGATTGGAGCACCGTTGCCTTGCTCCAAGGAATGCAATCCTGCGGGTTGGCACCTGTTATGTCGGGTTCCGTGGGGCTTAGACACCTCTCTGAGGCTCTGCTGTGGCCAGGGTTCGAGGTTTATGGCTTAGAAGTTTGGGGGTATATCATACTCTAGTTGTAATAGTGAGCCCGCAGACTGAACTTCCCAGGCATTTGGTGCAACTGTCTCGTGCATGAAGGTATCGGACATCCACTTGAGCGGCAAAGGCGACCATAAAAGGGACGGCCATAAGCTCACGACCAAATATTCAGCCACCCTGGCGGGCATCACCCCAGGTGACCACAGATCCATCACCCAAGATCGCAGCAAATGCGACATCTGAGGCTTGAATGTGTTGCACATTCCTCAGCTGCTCCTGTACGGCACTGCTGTCGCCATGCTTTTCACTACTATTCCAGGTCCAGGTGACAACAGATCCATCGCCCAGCATTGCAGCAAACGCACGACCGGAAGATTGGATCTGCTGGACACTCTTCAGCTGCTGCTGTACAGCGCCGGCGTCGGCCTCACCCCAGGTGACCACAGATCCATCACCCAGGATTGCAGCAAACGCATGATAGCTTGCTTGAATTTCTTGGACATCTCGAAGCTGATCCTGCACCTCACTGCTGTCGCCACCCAGCTTGGCATTACCCCAGGTGACCACAGTTCCATCGCCTAAGATTGCCGCAAACGCTTGATTACCAGCTTGGATCCACTGCACATTCCTTAGTTGCTGCTGTACGGCACTGCTATCGCCACCAAAATCGTCATCGCCCCAGGTGACGACAGATCCATCGCCCAGGATTGCTGCAAATGCGCCTCCAGATGCTTGGATCTGCTGCACATTCTTCAGCTGTGCCTGAACGGCACTGCTGTCGCCACCAAAATCGTCATCGCCCCAGGTGACGACAGATCCATCACCCAGGATTGCAGCAAATGCAGCACAAGAAGCTTGGATTTCTTGCACATCTCGAAGCTGATCCTGCACCTCACTGCTGTCGCCACCCAGCTCGGCATCACCCCAGGTGACCACAGTTCCATCACCTAAGATTGCAGCAAATGCCTCATCAGAGGCTTGGATTCGTTGAACAGTCTTCAGCCGCTCCTGTACGATACTGCTGTCGCCACCATGGTCATGATTACCCCAGGTTACCACAGATCCGTCACACAGGATTGCAGCAAATGCATGACCGGAAGCTTGGATCTGCTGGACATTCTGCAGCTGCTGCTGTACAGCACTGCTGTCGCCACCACAATCATCATCACCCCATGTGACAACAGATCCATCGCCCCGCATTGCAGCAAATGCACCACCAGAAGCTTGGATCTGCTGGACATCCTGCAGCTGCTCCTGGACGCAACTGCTGTCGCCACCTTCCGCATCGTCACCCCAGGTGACTACAGACCCATCGCCCTGGACTGCAGCGAATGCCGAGCAATTCCATTCAAGCCCAAGCCATCGTTTCGTGCATGCAAGTGCGACCTGCTTCACATGCAGGGTCAGCACATCGCCGTTCTGCAGTCGAGCTGTTTTGATACTGGACGATCCATCAAGTACCTCCCCAGAAGAGTTCAACAGCCTGCCTTTGCCAGCGTTTAGAGCACTCTGGGCACACCTGTTGAGAGACTCAACAGACGCATCTGCGTCCACTTCCAGGGATGCCTTCCTTCCACTCAGCAGATGCACATGCACCGAAATCGACATTGCGCTTCTGAGCGTGGTCGTCGCGAGCAAGGCAGAAGCCGCAGTCTACTTGGATCCTACAGCTACCCAACATACATCCAGAGAATTGCTTGGAATGCCGTTTTGGTGCACTTGAGCAGCATAGCACCCTTGTCGCTTGTTGGACCCCCCTGGGAGTCGTCACCTTGAGGGGTATAAATGTCTCCACTACTTGGTTTATCCTGCTCCACTGCTCAAACCTAAGCCTACTTCGTAGAGTGTCGTAGACGGAAAACATAAACCCACGAACACCACACACAACCCCAAACTCCTGATGGGGCCGGGCATGGAGTCTAGGATGCTCTCACCATACTCTTGGGTTCTCCAGACTGGGGCCCTTCTTGACCCGAATCCCTCACCCCTAAACCCCCCCAAGGTTGCTGTCTACGGACAGACTGGGCTTGAGGTCCAGGGTTTTGGGTTCAGTTAGGTTTTGGGCTGAGGGTGTCTTAGGTATAATGGAGGGGCCTTAATAATTAGAATAGGGCTTTGGGGCCCATTATGCCATTATGCTAGAATTCTGATATGGAACCTCCATAATCACACAGGTACGGTCTAGCCTTGTGATAAGAAATTTTTATAAACAAGAAATTATAGACTCTGGTCGAAACAAAAACAAATTATTTGAGACTCCCGCCCAGAAGGAAATCCTAATTAGTCATGCTTTTACGTCTTATAGGCTACAGCAGACTTAGTTCAATGGTTTCTGATCGATTCGTAGGCAGTTTGTGAAGGGTTCGGTCATCAAAATTCAACGGCGCGTTTTGGACGGCAAGGTGGCGTTTGGAGCCAAAACGACGCGCCGTTGAACTTGCCCCCGCCTCCCCCTTCCCAGGCCATCAAAGTTCAACGGCGCGTTGTTTTGGAGGGCAATGTGGCGTTTGGAGCCAAAACGACGCGCCGTTGAACTTGTCCCGGCTTGCCCCCCCAAACCCGGCCCCGCCGCACCCGTTG
>CAJNDV010031072.1:21812-47910 GCA_905221635.1 Symbiodinium sp. CCMP2456 | reverse complement strand
AAGGCTTCAGGGTTTAAGAGTTTAGGGTTTAGGGTTTACCAATAATAGCATCCTGGGGCTCCAGTTGCTTAAATAATGGGCTACTACGTTACTGTTATACATTTGGTGCGGGAAAAACTACTTTGTAGGAAACTGGAGCCCTGGGTCTATTTGGGGGTTTCTTTTGATATCAATACAGGAAAATATACTCCAAGACGCTGTTCGAATGATTAAGTCCCCTTCGTTTCCCCTTAGTTTTTGGGTTTGTAGGTCCTCTAGGGTTGGGGGGGGGTATATGTTTAGGGTTCTAGGGACAGGGCTTATGTTTCTAGGTCTAGGGGTTCATGGGTCCTGGGCTAGGGTTTAGGGGGAGAGTTTTGTATTTTTAGGGTCGAGGGCTATGGGCGGAAGGCTTCTATGAATATACCGGAAATCATGCGGGATAAGGGCCTTCAGGATTATGTGTACCTGCAAATACTTGTCTAGAAGGGGTTTCCCGCAGATGCGATCAGCAGGACTCATTTTGTCGATTTGTTTCCCTAAATTACTAAACCCTAAATCGTCGCGCTGTGCTTTAATCCACAGCCTTGTCTGTTTGGAAAGGCCACGGGTGAAGATAAGCCCAAGAGATCGGTCGGTTCAGGTACTTTGTTGAAAGGGTTGCTGCTACAGGACTGGGGTTTTGCCTTAGTATACGGACAACCCTGATCTTTCTAGCACCTTGAATCGTCGAGCCAGTGCTCAGGGTCGCAGTGTTTAGTAGCTCATATCTAAAACCCTGATCCCTGCGCCCGAAATCCCAAACCCTATGCACGGCCCGAGCCGCTAGCCCTCCAAGACGAGAAGCCCTGTGAGCCCTGCCCTCCCTCAACCCAAAGCCTAAAGCCAACCCTAAAGCCGCAACTCCGAGCCCCCAAGAAGCCCATAGACCGTTGTAGAACCCCTTTATAGAGCCCATATAAGAACCCGTGTGAACGCCCTGAACCTTTCAAATTCCTGTTTAAGAAGCTTTAAGAAGCCTTATTAAAGAACCTTCATGGTTTTCATATCGAAGCCTTCATGAACAGTATGGACAATCCTATAATCCCGAAACCCTAAACCCTTATTGAACCCTTGTGGCGCCCCTATGAACCCTTCGACCCAAACGCAGCGCTGCAGACTTCGCCGCCGCCCGAGCCTGTGCCGACCACCCGCCGCCCGAGGCCCCGTTGCCAAGCCGATAGGGCTCCTTTAAAGGGATCCTTTAAGGGTCAAGGGTCTCTGTAAGAGGCTCTTTGTGGGGGCTTTAGGGTTTTCACGTTCAGGAGTGTAGGGCTTGGTGTCGCTCTGCAGTCCTTCAACTACTCAAGGGGCTTTGCATCACCAGATGCAAAGGGGCGACCGCCGAACCGAAACCATCGGAGCCGCAAAGAAAAGCCTCGCCTGACTTCAGGGTTCCGGACTTGGGTGCCAGCAGATCTCTAAGGCTCGAGGTGCTACGACTGTAAGACTAGTGCGGTTTAGTCCCGGGATTTCGGCTTCAGACTGTACGCTGCTGAAACGACTCTCCGCTGCTTTTGCAGTGCATACTCACCCTGAACCCTAAACTCTATAAATCATCAGAAGCTGAGTCAATCTGAATGTCTTGACCCGTAGGCCCTAGGAACCATAGAGGTCTGGTTTTCGAGCCCTAGCTCCTTAATTGGCACAATGCCTATGACTGATGCCTAGGCACCCTCTGCGTCTGCATCAGTTGTAAGCTGGGGACACTTGATGTTAGTCATCGGCGAGAAATATCGCGGATATCACATACGTCCACGTCCGGCCTCAATCTTTCCAACACTATTCCTTCCATGTAGAAGGCTTTAGTGCGACCAGGCATCTTGCCTTAAGTGGTTGTGAACTGAGTAGCAACCCCCCAAGCCTCACATCCTCAGCAATTGTTCCTAAGACACCCTTGCAAGAGCCTGCGTGAAGTGTCTTGTGAGTGGTACCTGCTGCGCTTGGCAGCAGGTGGGGCTGGACGATGGCATTGCTGCTCTTTGCGAGTGCGCAGGCCGCCGAGCCTGCAGACACGATGGCCAAAATCCCTAAAGTATCATGGTATGGGCCCTAAAGCTTAAGCCCTAAGCCCAGCCCTAAACGCCCTAAACCCTAGACCCTAAAGTTGCCAACACTTGAGTCTCCAAATTTTACCGGGAATCTACGACTTCAAAAGGCGGGCCAGGCTTAGGCTAGAGGGACTCAAGGGCCTCTGCCGCTGCTTACAATCCGGCGCGTCCATGTAGCATCAGTTAATACTGTACTATAGTATAGTATGGTATGAGATAGTGGAATGTTATATAATAACACAATATCTCACAATGTATCATAGCACAACATAACATGATGTACCATATCAAGATGCAGTTTAATATGTTATGGTAGTATGATAATATGCTGCAGGCTACAGTTTTAGTGCCATATGATATGATCTTCAGACTGGCCTGGCAATACAGCTGAACCCTCTATGCAAGCTACACAAGAGATCTAGTTAGGTTCGATGGCTCCTGGGGATGAAGGATGCCCCTGTATGATCCGTTGCAAAAGTAAGTCTTCCGGGATACCTGTCCCTAAAACCTAATCCCTGAATCGTAGAACCTGATCCCTGAACCCTAAGTTACTTTGCCTACACCCAGAACCCCAAACCCTGAATCCTAAACCTATAGATCCTGAACCTCAAGTCCTGAATCCTACAGGCAACATCCTGCATTCAGGTGTTCGCCTTCGTCGTCGTATGGCGAAAGCGAATCTTCTCAACGGATGTCTCGGAGGCAACTCGACTTCAACCCCCAACCCTCAACCCTAAAGCCTCAAGCCTAACCACTAAACCCTCAACCCTAACCCCTAAACCCTGAGCCTAAACCCTAAACGCCCTAAACCCTAGAACCTAAACCCTAATCAGACTTGGCTGAGAAACTTGCGTGTTGGGGATGAGGTTTGTGCGGCTTAGGGTAGAGTTGTAGCGCTTTCTCGGTTTAGGGTTTAGGCTGTTTTTGCCGGGATGGAACTACAGTGGATACGGGGTGCAGAGGCGATTTGGGGTGCAGAGTTCTCGGGTCGAGCTATCGTGCGTTATGACCTACATTGCTCGGTATTGAGGCTTGCGAAACCTCAAACCCAATCACATGAGGATCCGTAAGGCCAGGGCACTGAGTGCCTTTCTAGGTTCCAGCCTGATGTAGGGGCCTTAACAATAATTAGAATGGGGTTTAGGGATATCGTTCTTATTATTGAGGCACCTACACTAGGGTTTTATATTTTTCTGCTTCGTTTTTTATTCTATCGGCGGTCTTCATTGGAGGGGAGCTTCGGGGCTAGGTCTTCTTGGGTCAGGCTTGGAAGAGTTCACGCATTCAGGGTCGGGTTCAGGCTTGTGCATCTATGGTTTAGGGGGAGCCACCCTCCTGTAATGGTTCAAAAGGTGCGGCCAGGTACATCTATGGTGTTTAATGGCCTCCAAGAATACGGGTTTCCACTGTAGGGCTCACGACGAGGAACCGCGATTTTCTCAGGCATGCCACTAGTGACGCCAGCGTTGACCTGAGGAGTTGTTGTAGTGAACAGGGAGAGAAGTTGGGTTTTTCGGGTTTAGGGTTCATGTCTAATTTGGATTTGTAGGTTTGGGCTGCATGGGCTGTATTTGATAGAAATAAAACTTCTGCAGCCCCAATATAGGGGCCTTAGTCATTAGAAAAGGGTTTGGGATATGTTCTGTTATATTTATACTAAGGAGCCCCCAAAACCCTGTTCCAGTTTTCAGGCCCCACACTAGACCCTTATGGAACCCTTATTATAATGCTTATAGTAGCCCTTTAAAGGAACCCTATTCTAATTATTGAGGCCCCTACATTACTCCTGTGGACTGCACAGAAAGCCCCAGCGGCCCGGGTCCTGCACTCCTTTGCCCAAGGCTTTGCCCTCCCACTGCACCTTCCCACAGCCTAAGTCCTAAATCCACAGTTTCAGGCCTTGGACAACTGTCCTAAATTACGATAGGGACCTCAATAATCACCTACATTAGTTTGGGGGGTCCTTATGATAATTCTGGTGTAATGGGCCCCAACACCCTATTGCAATTATTAAGGCTCCTGTATTATACCTGTGATCAGCTGAAGACTGAGGTTGTTGATCCACGGTTTCGGAACGCCACCAAACCACCCAAAGCTTCTTAATTTTTTATACCCCAAAACCATTACTTCCTAAGTTTAGAGTCCTCAATCCAAAACCCTAAACCCTAAACCCCAAACCCTAAATAATCCAAAACCAGGTCTTCATCTCACCATCGCCGCCGGTGCCTCCTAGACATCCTCCTGCGCGGCCGCAGTTTCGTGGCACGGCGCCGCCGCCCGCCTTCGGCGCGGGACGTGCGCAAGGCTAGGTAGTATTATTAGGGGTACCCCTTAAAGGGTACCCCTTCTGAACCCTACTTTTGGCTCTCTTAAAAGGGACCTTATTGAGAGGGCCTATATCCCCAAGGGTCCCCTTAATCCTAGATCCCAAAGGCAGTGCGGAGTTCGGGTTTAGGGTTTAATTAGGGTGCGCGGGGAGTGGGCAGAGCGCATGTTGATATTTTGCCGTTTGCCGATTGCTTGATTTAAGCTTAGATAGATAGCCAATGGCAGACCTTTCAACTTTCGGGTTCATCTCAGGAAGCTTAAACTTTTTTGGGCCCTGTTATTGAAGAAAAGTTGTAACGGTTGTACAAGCATACCTTGTATCGAAGAAGGCCTGCAACATCTAGAATCTTGATTCTTAGTTATGCACCTGAAGCATCACAAGATGTAATCCTAAATCGTCAGCAATCGTATTCATTCGAGTTCCTCACCCTAGGTACTACAGTGTACCCCTTCTAGCTATGACTAAATTCTAAGCCTTAAACCCCAAGATCAACCCGAACTTGTTTGATGGCACCGCCGGCTCGTCGAATGCTTGGAGACTGGAAGAGCCGGCTTGCAACTTCGAGTTCGAGACACTTCAGGGGGAGGGCTTAGGACCGTGTATTATAGGGGCTTAAATAATTACTAATACTATTTATCACTATAGTATAATGGGCCCCAAAGCCCTATTCTAAATATTAAGGCCCCTACATTAGGGTTTGGAGTGACTGCAGTCCTCTTTGATGCTGAGGAACGTTATGGTCATGTCATGGCTGCCACAGCTGTGGCAGCTCAAAAGTTGAGTTTGCATTACGGGTTTAGGGGATTAGGGTTTAGGGTCACGGCTGTCATCTTTTGCATTATACACCAGCTGCGATAGCTGCCGCGACTGACACAATTCATGGAGCAGGTGCGGCAGTTTTAACAACAGTAATTTAAATCTGGACCGGAGTTCCTACAGAACGCACAGAGTAAGCCACAAATAGCCAGAGCAGTACAGATTAGATAGCTCAGCATTAGAGACCCCTATACGAGACAGAGCTTGGGCTTCGTGCTATTCTCGCCGGTTCTCTTGCTGCATAGTCCCACCTTCATGAGTAGCTTCCGTCAGTATTTCTGGAGACCCTACAGTCTCAAATTTGACGTGAAGGGTTCGGGGGTCTAGTCTTTGGGGTGTATTTTCGGGCTTCAGGGTTCGAGCTTTGCATTTAGAGTTTAAGGTTGACGAATGACGGTTCAGCTGAAGGGTTTCAAGCTGAAGATCCGAGAGTAGCTGAGCTTTGGGGCTCATGGGGTGTATGGGTTTTGGTATTGGTATTTAGGATGTCGCTGGCTTTCAATAGTTTGTCGGATTCTAGCATGCCGTTGACAGGGCCGGAAACTCTGTGCGAGGCTGTTCTCGATCATTGGGCAAAGATATTCCGTATGGTGGGGGAATATGCTTGAAGTCATAGAAGCCCCGCCGCAACACATAATCAATGTGTATGGGGCTCTTCGGCTTTGCGTTGATGTGGGATTGCTGTCCCTGACTGCAGCTGCTGCCGCCCCCGCGGATCTGGCGGTGCTGGTTCCGGACTCAGTTGCTAAGCCTCAGGCTCTTTAAATCCTATAAGCCATGCACCGTCTTAAACATGAAAGCCCTAAAGCCTCTCGGCCCTTGAGTCTTACAGTAGCAGTAGCTAGTAGTAGCAGTACTAGTAGTAGTAGTAGTAGCAGTAGCTAGTAGTAGCAGTACTAGTAGTAGTAGTAGTAGTAGTAGCAGCACGTGTGGTTGTGGTGGTGGTGCTAGTAGGAGTAGGAGTAGGAGGTAGCACCAGCAGTTTAATTAGTAGTAGTGCAGCCCAGAAGAGCAAAGAGACTGCCGTAAAGCATCAACCCTGGGTCACAGCAACAAACGACGAACCTTTGGTAGATTCATGTCTGGGATCAATACGGTTCAGCACACATGTTATGCATCTCTATGTATGAGCGGTTCTTTGTCCAGTTCTGGTATATCTTTCACCTAGAGGCCTGAAGCCTGAACACCAAGCCCTACCTGAAGCCATAAACACCTACAGATTCTTGCGGCTCTGCGTGGTAATTCTTTCCTTGTTTTGCAATCCGCCATTAACAGGTAGACTTAGAGGATTTTGGGCTACGTGCTATAAACCCGCGCTGAAGAACAAACTTCTCAGCAGGTTGTGGCCAGCGGCCGGGCCGCCCCGAGGTTACGGGCGACGCTGACGCCGGGGCCCAGGGCCGGAGGAGCGTGGTACGGGTTGAAAATAGGGGCCGAATTAATTACCAATGCTATTTCGGGGGGCTATTTAATATAGTTATAGTATAACGGGCCCCAAAACCCTGTTCTAATTATTAAGGCCCCCCAAAAGTAGTTTCAATCTTTACGTAACATTATTCATTAATCATCGGTACTAGTAGTACTAGTGCTGTTTTCTTTGTAGCTCCTCTTGTTGTTGTGATTGTCGGCCGTGGCACACCGCAAGGCCGTGTTACTTGGCTCTGCATCCTTCTAAGAGGCGGATGTGGCCCAAACCGGCCTACCCGATAATTTTCACGACCTTTTCCATAGACTGCTAAGACTCTAAACTCTACTCCCAAAGCCATATAAGCCCTTCTTAAGAGCCTCTTAGAGACCCTTGCAACTGGTACCCTGCTGACCCGCGAACGCGATCCGACCCGACGGAAGAACAAGAGTATTGCCGGCCAGACATCACGGCAGAAATGCTACGACCTGCCAGGAACCACCGTTGAGACCTGGAAAATCACCAATGCATTCCTAGTGGCTCTTCGATAAGTTCGCGTTAATAATGTACCAGAAACCCATGGAAATCCTATTCCCGATTGCTACCCCTATATTGCGCACTCAAGCTTGATGTAGCTACTGCCCGGACACCCCACTGAATCTGTCTAGCCAGTTCATCATCATTCTCGTCGTCGATGGTTAGCGCCATGACACGGCCTCCGGAACAAGTGTTTTGAATAGTGCATGGATCCATTCATCACGCAGTTTACCCCCCAGGATGTAAAGACGGATTCCATTCACCAATTCACATCATAGAGGGCATGCTAGGCTGTGCTGGTTGGATATTGCCACGCCTATTGGGCACTGACTCCACAGTGAACAACTTCTGATTCTAATTGCTACTATCTTTAGGCACCAACGTCTGCAGACAGCACCAACATACAAGCCCCAACTGCTTGAGCACGATAAGTGCATGGTGGACTAAAACATCCAGCGAACTAAACCCTAAACTCTAAACCCTAAACCCTAAACCCTAAATCCTAAAACCCAAACCCGAGGTCCCTGATTCAAGCTGTGGGCGTCGAGCCGAAGTCGATCCTCGTGTCACAGGCGGCTCAAGGCCAGCGTCTTGCTCTATCCGAGCCGTAAAGCAAACATCACTGGGTTTAGGATGTCGAGTTCAGGATTTGGGTTTAGGGGCTTGTTTTCTGTAGGTTTGAGGGTTTAGGTTGAGGGCTTAGGATGTGTTTAGAATTTTTTTGTGGGTATTTAGGGCGGGTAGGGCTCGAACTTTAGTTGGTCGGGTTTCAGTTTAAACCCTGATGGTTCTCGAGACTAGTTCTATGGACCCTACAACAAGGTGGGTTAAGGCCCCTGATGCCTAAACCCTAAACCCCATAAACCCTAAACCCTAAACCCTGACCCTAAACCTTGAACCATATTCTGAGCCTTACGCCCAAAAGCGCTGAGCCGGCCTCAGTTGTCAAGGTTATACTGCAAACCCTAAACTCCCTAAACCCAAAACTATAACCCCATGCACAATCCTACACGTGCCTAGGGCATAATCTGGAAGCCTTCATGATTAGAATAGGGTTTGGGGGTATATTTTACGATAATCATAATATGGAACCCCCAAAATAGTGTAGGTGCTTATTCAGGCCCCTACATTTACATTAACAAGTAGTTGTTTTGCATCTGAGCAGTCTTCAAATCGTACCGGGGAGTATGGAAGCCCGACACCCTGGTTCCTAAGCGTTGATTGAGGAGTTTAGGGTTTTAGAGTTTAGGGTTTAGGGGTTTAGGGGTTTAGGGTTTAGGGGTCATGTGCTTGAGTGGTTCATGTACATGTTTCGGTGTAGTGTTGTGGTACGGCTGTGCGGATCGAGCCCGGTATTCCTCATCTGACGGCAGCTTTGTAGCCTACATCCGCACCAGAAATCACCCAAAGCCCCCCACTGCGGCTCATCAGAGGGCCTGCGCCTTGGGCACTGCTCGATGCACCCGTTATAGTTAGGTCCTGAGACTTTTTGCCTCGCCAGAACAGTGCTAAACCTTCCTAAACCCTATATACCCTCCTCACATAACTTGCCATCAAAAGCCCTAAATTCTCGTAGGGTTCTTTTGGATAAAACCCCTCCTTAAACTGAAGCTCCTGAAGGTGAGACCTCGCGTAAGATTTGCGATGAGCTGGGCGTCCGCTGGGCGGGGGATCTCAGAACTGCAGGTGGCTTCGTTTAGTGCTTACCCTAACCCTCCAGGTACATAATGCCCTAGGGGCTGTAGTGCCCTCTGTAGTAGGCACCTGGAGGGTTGGGGTTTAGGGTGTAAGGCTTTGTGTTTAGTGGCTTTTGTGTTTAGGGATTTTGGGTTTTGTGAACAAAGGCTGCAATGCAGTTTACGCGCGCAATAGCTGAGTAATACGAAGAAGAATTTGAAGTTCAGCCATGCTCGAAAGCTTAACCTGCTTGCGCGCCGGGAGCTCAGTAATCAGGAGATCTTTCGAGCCCCACGTATCCCAAAGGATCATAAGCCTCCACATATGAAGCCCTCTTCAGCCCTTGAGTGCGTATAGAGCCCCTCCTTAAGGGAGAATGGAGTCTATGGGCACACCAAACCTCTTCTGGGAACTTTGATGCCCCGTACTCAGGCGGGACCGTCAGTCATGTCACTGGCAGTCTACGACGGAGAGGCCGATGGAGGGCTGTTGCAGTTTTGGTTTTAGGGTTGCGGTTGAGGGTTTAGAGTTGAGGGCTCAGGGTTCTGGTTGAATTAGGTTTCAGCAAAGCTTATAGGGCCTACAACTCGAGGATTCACCCTACACCCGGCTCCACGATCCTAGGATTTCCAGGATTTTTTCTACCCCGTAAGTGGGTCATAAGCTGCTATTTTGTAGGGTTTGGGGCTATATGTATACCAAAAACCATAAAAAAATCGCCGTGATTCGGGTTAGTAGATTCCCAACCCAAGAACATAGACAACAAGCCCGAGCCGGAACCATCAACACACACACAGAGATACGTCTGTTGCAAATGGACAAGATCGATCAGGTCTGTACATATATATATATATATATATCTATACACAGATAGATATACGGATAGATATAGGTATAATATTGAGATAGAGATAGGTTTACATATGGATAAAGAGATAGAGATAAATCGATAGATGGATGGATGTATGGATAGATAGAAAAAGAGATAGATCGACAGATAGATAGGTAGATAGATAGATAGATCGACGGATAGATAGAAAGATAAATAGATAGATAGATAGATAGATAGATAGATAGATAGATAGACGGGTAGACAGATTATGCATATGCATACGTACGTGCATGTGCACGTATGTATGTACGCCTGCTCCCACGGAGCCTGTTTAATTCGAGCTCCAGCACGAGCGGCCGGAGGCCCCGCCGTGGATACACTACGGCAGGTCCCTTGACCAAGCGTGGAGCTCGGAAAAGCGGGCTGGTTTGGCATGTATTTGGGGAGGGTGCAAGGCTTCCTACATCTTAATTATTCGTGGTGTGTTTTGGTTTAGGTTTAGGCTTCTGTGGTGTCGGGGCTTCGACTTTGCCTGAGGTTGCACTCGAATGAGCAATACAGGTGTTTTTTTGTGTGAAATTGTATGTCACCACAGGACGCGTAGCACGGTGCCTACTCATACATGCCATTAAGGGCCCCAGCCCATATCAGGGTTGAGTTTCTTTCCGCAGCCCATACACTCGTTTTGAGATTTCCTCGGCGCCAATGCATGCCCCGCCCCGAGGCGACCTGCCTCGAAAAACGGTGTGAGGATAATGTAGGGCCTAAATAATTTCCAATACTATATGGGCCCCAAATTCTAATTCTTAATTCAGTAGCTGAGTTTATATACTTTACATGTTTCGGGTTAACATTACCTACTATAGATCTGAAAGTGTATGCGTCTCTGGGCTTATGAACTCAGCAACTAAGTTAAGGCCCATACATTTGAATCCCAGAGCCTGAACGCTAAACCCGTCAAGCCCTAAGCTAAAGCTTTGACGGTTTTTGGTCCAAGGCTGCCGCCGTTCACTTCGCCTCCGCTTCCTTTGACACGCTGCTGGTTGTCGAGGCTGGGTTTAACGGTTTAGGGTTTAGGGTCTAGGGTTTACGGTTTGGGGTTTAGGTTTACTCTGAAAGCCTTAACCCCTATAGAACCCTTACAGAAGCATGTTCATCAGCCCTTCCAAGAAAGCACTTGAAGGAAGCTTTGCAGGAACCGCTAAAGTAACACTTCCCAGTTAAAGGAACCCCGAAAGAAAGCCCTTTGCGGTCCTTAAAGGAACCCTTGCATGACCCCCTTAAAGAATCTAAACCCTAGACCCTATAAACCCCAAGCTCTTAGACTTATAAACCTTCAACCCTAATCCCTAAACCCCTAAATCCTAAACCCGGAACCCTGTCTCCGGCTTTCTTGTGGAGTAAGTAGTAGTAAGTAAGGTTTAGGGTTTAGAGGGCTTTGGGTTTAGGGTCGAGGGTTTGGAGGATCAGCGAACTTTGTACGTTGGTTTTACGTCGACACAGCCTCAGTCGGATTCTTCCGGCTTCTATATGTGAATCTGCAGCAACTCGCCTTTTCCTTCACGGGTAGGCTTTGCTTGGAGGCGTATAAACGAGTTCAGCGCACAAGAAGCAGACCTATCCCAGCTCCCGGCAGGGTCAGGGTTTCGGACAGGTCTCAGCAGGTCAAAGTTTCTTGACCTCAAACCCGGAATGCTAAATCCATGAATCCAACACCCTACAGCCCGAAAGCTCTACACCATGGTCCCATAACATCCTTTTCAGGAAGACCTTGTGTTCTCGCCCGACTTCCCCACCTTCGTACGCCAGTTGACCCCGCTGCTCAGTGAGGCTGGAAACGGTTTTCATTTTGGGTTTGAGGCGGTGCGAGCTCGTGGCATGTCCAGCAATGTAGCAGGTTGCTACCCGCAAGAAGCCATGCGGTTGGAGCTACGGTGGATCAAAGGCAACATCACGTTACCATACTAGCGACTAGCGATGGACAAAGTCTTGCACTACCGCTACGTACCCAACTCAGGTTTTTGTATGTCCATATTCCTAGTCCTAGTACTATCAGGGATAGAAAAACTGGCATACCCAATCCTGAGGCACATATCCAAAAGGTTGCTCACTCCGACAGGATGGCTTTTTCACAAGCCGAACGTCGATAATGATAGCCAGGGTTTAGGGTTTAAGCGGCAGCTCGAAATGTGGGCACTTGAGCTGCGAGGTCTTGTTACACAAGTGAAGTTGAACCTCCAGGCTCCATGCCCGTACCCTCCCTGAGTGTCTCCCACCTGCCACCGCAACTCTCGATTGAGAACTGATAGGGCTTAGGATGACTCTGCTACTCTGGGTGGCTTTGTATACCGCGGAATCGTGCGGGTCAGAACCTACTACGTTCTTGTTCTTTGGGGCTGCACCTATGGCTTGGTCTTGAGGTTCTACTTTTGGGGTCCCTCTTAACCTGCACACGCTACTCTCGGACCGTTCGTGGCCTCACGAACCTGCACGTTTAGGATTTGGGGTCTAGGCTTAATGTAGAAGCAAAAGCAATTGCCAGTATTATTCTTAAGGTTCCTCAATGAATCTGGGTGTATCCGAAAATAGGGGACCCCTAGGATCCTTATTATTATAAGGACCCCAAAGTAAGGTTCCCCCTAATTTTCGGAAACTCCAATATAGTACCCTAAATAGTATAAGGACCCCAAAATAAGGTACCCCTTCTTTTCGGAAACTCCCATCTCGGACGGCTGGAAGAGTCCTGGCTCTAACCCTCCAGGGACCTAATGTAGGGGCCTTAATAATTAGAAAAGGGTTCTGAGGCCCAGTATACTCTAATTATAGTCATATAGGGCCCTAGCACCTCTAGTACCCTCTATAGTAGGTACCGGGAGGGTTCGGGTGGGAGCAGCAGATGAAGGAACAGCTGGAGCTTGGAACGGATCTCTCGTATCTTCCAGCGCCATCAGACGTTAACCCGCTAGATTGACCTGAGGTAGGCATAATTTCGGTGAGTGAACTGAAATGTATAAGCATAATCTAACATATTGATATACATACATATATATATATACACATATGTAGTTACTGTAGGACCTCCTTACGAGTATAGGGAGGAGGACGCTGTGGGAGCTTGCCTTTGCAGGTTTTCACGACTAGGTTCGCATCCCTAGTGACTTTAAGCTTAACGAATTCTTACTAAATGACAGTATTCCGGCTGGTGACTTGTGAAACACATCAGGCTTGCTAGGAGTATTGGTGGGATTAGGATACCAGGAATGGAGATCCTGCTATGGGTAAAACCCATATCTCTGAGCATTTTGACTTCTCACTAGAATTCCCCGATTTCGCCTCGAGCCGGTATAGAGCCCTTACAGCCCATACCAGACGCTACAGTAGTCATGACAAGTAGTTTCACCTCGAACTCTCAACCTTGAGCCCTGGCGCTAAGCCCTAAACCCTGAACCGAACTGTAATGCAGGATGAGACTCTTTGGTGTATCAGCGCAACTTGAAAGCATGGTTTTACCACGGCAAATTTAATAGGGTTTGATCAGGACTTAGTTTTATGGTTTCTGTAAGAACATTCCAGGGGCCTGAGCAATTAGAGATAGTGTTCTCTTTCGGAATCATGGTCTCCTGTTCCAGTTATGCGAGCCCGTGCATTCCTAACTTGCGGTTTTGGATTTAGGCCTGGCTCACTTGTTACTTCGCTAGCTTCAGTAGGGCCGCTAGGGAAGCTCACGTAATGGAGATATAGGGTTTAGGGTTTCCGGGTTTTGGTATGGGCCTCGCATTTCGTGATCTTGGGTGTGAACTTTGATCAATGGGGTGGGGTGGTGGTTCTCGGAAACATATTTTGTGTGCAGAAACAACACCCTTTTGTTATTGTCTTCGGCATTGATCATGTTCAAATTAGAGTCGGAACCCAAAAAGGACATGAGCAAAAGCATTTCATAGGGATATCCCTACCTTATTGGGCTTCATTATAAGGGGTCTACATGGGATATCACTCTCCTATGTTTTGCTTATGTGCCGTTCTGGGGGCTCTGTAGAGAGATTGCGACAAAACTGACCATCTGGGATATTGTTCAGGCTGTAGGGTGGAGGGATCGGGGGGGGGGGGAGCGACGGTTTCGGGTTCAGGGGTTCAGACAAGGACGCTGTGGAGGCTTGCGTATTTGGCGTTGACAAGAACCGTATCCTTCGTGTTTAAGTTTTTCTTTGTACCCGGAGTTACAAGTACAAAAATAACTTATACAGGTTCAGATTACAGTCTATCATATACCCTGGCGCCATGGCTGGCGAGTGAACTTTGGACAGCAAATAACAGACAACTGGATCAGTGCTCTATCTTGGGCCTGCGAACCGGGCGACCAATGCGAGGCCATGATGGAGGCAATTATCCACGTGATATCAGAGATGCGGGGAAGACCTTCTGTGCTAACCTCACGGACCGCGAGGTGCCGTAACGCCCATCAGCGGTTTCCTGACACAGACCACCTAAACCTCGTAAGCCCGAAGCCCAAGACCCGATAACCGCGAGCATTTAAAGCCCTATTCATATAGGGGCCTATAAAGAACTACCCATACTATTTTTTGGGGTTCTTTAATTATTATAAGTAGAGTATAAAGGTCACCAAAGCCCTATTCTAAGTTTTAAGGCCCTTATATGTTGTGCACATTAGTCATTAGACTCTTAGGTCCTAGGAGTTGAAAAGTCGAAAGAAGGCTTCATGAAGCTTTTACGACAGGCTCTCCCAAGCTGCATCGTCTTCTTGTATGGCCCTGGTCGAGGCCATGTGGTCAAGCCGGGTATCTTGAATGGATCCCAAAAGCCCGCATACAACATCGAAGTGATTCTGCAAGCTCCGTGAAACCCTTCGCTACAAAGTCCTCTGAACTCCTGGGACGAACCCTTTCTGCAAAACCCTGCAAGGCCCATTCAGGGTTTAGGGTCTAGGGCATATAAACGCTCTACAATCTACAAAACTTGCAAAAACCTCTGCCAAACCTCTCTCATAGAAAACTCGCAGAACCTAGTGGGACCCTGTAAAACCTTATAACACCCTCCCTTAGGCCTGGCACGACAATGGCCTGGCTCCCTACAGCCGCGACCTCTCTGCGGTGATGCGCACAGACTGGCCGGAGGGCTCAGGGATGGGTTGAGGTTTAGGGGTTTATGGTTTGGCGGTCTAAACCCTGAACTAACCCTAAACCGCATAAACCCTAAACCCTGAATCCTAAACCCTAAACCGTGAGTCTAGGGTTTAGGGTTTACTACAGGGTCTAGGGTTTAGTATAGGGTTTTATGGTTTGGGGGTCCAGGGCTTGTATAATTTGCAGCTGTAGGGGCTTACCAGGGTTTCTATAGAGTTTACGGGTCACTATAGGGTTTAGGATGTGAGGTTTGGGGGATTTTAGTTTAGGGGTTTAGGATATCAGTAGGGTTTCAGGTTGGGGGTTCGGGGTCGGAAGTTTCGGCTTTAGGGGTAATTGTAGGGGTTTGGGCATTAAGGGCGGTTCAGGGTATAGGGGGTTTAGGGTCGAGAATATTCAACAAGAGCGTAGTACATTAGCCAGAGAGCCCCAGTACCCCTGACCTACGCAACAGACCCTAATACAAAGTAGGGTTCGGGATAATGTAGGGGCCTTAAAAGAATAATAATGATTAGAATAGGGTTTGGGTGCATGTTACATATTACAGTTGCAATAAGGAGCCCTAAGAATAGTATTGGTACTTGGAGGGTCGCGAGACTTAGTATGTAGGTAAGAAGTAGACTTATAAGTACCCTAGAAGAGACGCCTAATTGGGGTATATTGGGGTTATAGTACTTATAAGTCTATAAAATAACCACTTACTGAGTCCCCCGACCCTCCAAGTAGTTATTTAGTTCCCCATATTAGTAGGAAGTATGTTTTATGGTTTGAAGCTTAATTGACTTCCGGGTCTGGCGCTGGTTGGAACCCTGGTCCTTCTCTCTCTTCTTCCATGAACTGGCCCTGAGGGTCCATGTACCCAAATAGTATGTACTTTGGCCTCAAAGTAGTCCCCATATAGGGTACATGGACCCTTAGGGTGCTATCCCAGGGCTTCAGGTTGAGGGTTTAGGCTTTGGTGATTCGAAGCCCTGCTCTGGGGGTTTAGGGGTTTTTGGGTTTAGAAAGGCCGGTGCTAAGCTTTGGGGGTTGGGGTTGGGGTTAGGGTTGAGAGTTTTAGATTTAGCGCTTAGGATTGAGAGTGTCGGGTATCCTTCCCCAACAGTAAAGGTGGGCTCAGAATGCTGGGCCAGCAAATTGGGGATCATTTGCACGCATGCTGAAACCACGCATCGTGAATAATGTCACCTTGCTTCGGTTTGACGATTCAGCTACAGTCAGAAGCCCTAATGAGCAGTTGCCTTCCTAACATGTCCACTACTCATCACTACTCAGGTTCTCTGGTGTCGCTTGGATCGTTCGGTTGGAGGCAGTGCGGCAGGACTCCTGACGGGGGGGGGGGCCAATGGTTGCCCGTGTGGCTTTGCCAAGTTATGCAGCTAATGATGAAACTACTGTGCGTGTGAGTAAGTCTTGAGGTTCTGTCGTCGTTCTTGCAGCCGCAAACCGAAGCTTACAACACCCAGAACTTATGACTTCTCAGAGGACCTTCTCTTCGCATGGCAAGAACGCGAGACGACGCTGCTTGTTCGAACTTGGGTTTGTGGGGCTTTGGGGTCTGGGGTTTCTTGTTCGTTCGGGACCAGCCTGGGCTTAAAGCCGCAGTTTCATCAGATTTTTAGATGCGTCTGCGGCTACGGGCCTGCAGTCCATGAAAGCACTGGCAAGTGTGGAGCTTGCCTTGAAGAGGTTGCCATGCTGTGTTGCAGGGCTCATGGCAGCTGAATGATAGTGGTTTGTTGCTGCGTATACGACACATCACGATCTACATCTACCGCTTTCGTCTTGCTGCGTTTCAAACAGGGCAGGGCAGGGCGGAAAATTGCAGGGTGGCCCTCAACGTAAGAGCGGCGACCCCTTTAGGGAAAGACTCTTCGTCTCAGGGGGTTCCCCTCCTCCAGGTCCTGGCAGGCGATGCTGCGGGCTCGCAAGCAGATGAGCAAGCAGGACGCGGGATCTGATATTCGGAGAACTTCGGGGCTCAGGCGGGTTCTTCAGATTGGACGTCTTAAACCGTAACCACTTCGTCACGGGCAGTCGCAGCTGAAAGCGGCAGACCCTTGTTTTACCAGAAGTCGTGAACTCCACATCTAAGCCCAGAACTCTGAAGGCCCAAAGGCGTCAAGCCCTAGACCCTCAGTATTCTCGGTATGCATGTAAACCCACTAGAAAGGCCGTAAACCAAGATGAGGCCCTGGCGAAGTCCGAAATCCCCCGTTTCAGATCGACGGACTCTCGTCACCGACCACAGTCACTGAGGTTCCAGACAAACTTGTCTGTGTTTGTATAGGGTGGAAAAGGCTGGAACGGGTTCATAAGCATTGTTCAGAAGGGTGGTCGTATTCCGCAGAGTTTACAGTATAGTGTGCATTTTCAAAGCCGGTTCTCATGTATGAGCTGATAGACTTTCGCGTTCGGGCTCCCTTCCCTGAGAGTGTTCTTTGGCCTTAACGGGGTGCCGATGTACCGACATATGTAGGTTTCTTCAAGACCGGAGTATATACTATACCAAGAAAGATATTTGGGGTCTCACAACTTCATAACTCAATAGTCTGGAGCGAGAGAGACCCTAAAGCTGGTTACGCCTAGAACCCGAATCGCGGAGTAGACCTCACACGCCTCAGACTGCAGTACTCTTAGGGATCACCTATTGCAGGGCTACCGTCATGACGCAACCCAAGGAGGCTCTGCGTTTGTTGAGCAGGAAAGCCCTGACGCCGTCCCAGGAACCACAAGCACCTGAACAGAACATACCCTAGGGCTCCAGTTACCTAAATAGTAGGTTACTGGGGTACATAATATAGGGTTAGTACCCTACTATTTAGGTAACTGGAGCCCTTGGGATAGTGAAACCTGCCCCCTTGCAGGAAGATTGCCTCCACAACGTTGTGTTTAAGTGCGTTTCGCTGATCCTAGAATACCCTAAGCCCCTAAATCCCAAAACCCTCCAAGCCTCTAAACCCTAAACCCCCCCAAACCCTGGACCCACCTCCCCTAAGCCTAAGCTTTACCCCCATAGAGGTCCCAGAACCCTAAACCCTAAACTTGGCCCTAAACCCTGCAAACCCTGAGCCCTAAACCCTAAACCCTGAACCCTGAACCCTAAACCCTAAATCCCATGATGAGGCCCTGGAACCCTGAACCCTAAATACCCTGAAGGACTGCCTGGTGCCCGAAGTCTCTCGGGTAGCTTTCGCCAGCTTCCAGTGTCGCTGGGCTGGGATGAAGCTTTAGGGTTCTCGGGTTTAGGGTTTTAGGGTTTAGGGTTTAGGGTTTTCGGGTTTAGGGTTTTAGGGTGTAGGGGTTTAGGGTTTTAGGGTTTAGGGTTTAGGGTTTTCGGGTTTAGCGTTTTAGGGTTTAGGGTTTAGGGTTTTCGGGTTTAGGGTTTTAGGGTGTAGGGGTTTAGGGTTTTAGGGTTTAGGGTTTAGGGTTTTCGGGTTTAGCGTTTTAGGGTGTAGGGTTTTAGGGTTTTAGGGTTTAGGGTTTAGGATTTTAGGACTTAGGGTTTAGGGTTTGAAAATTTTAGGGTGTTGGGTTTTAGGGTTTTAGGGTTTAGGGTATAGGTACTTTGGCGCCAAAGTATTTACAATTACTGACCTTTAGGTTTAGGGTTTGGGATTCTTTGGGGGTCGGCATAATAATCAGGACAGGGGCCTGTAAGAGTTCCTTCAAGGGATCCAATATGCTGGCAAGGGTTCTATAATGTAGTGGGGTTAGTCATGTTAAGGGCTTAAGGTTTAGGGAACAATGAGAGAAGGGTTCGTTAAGGGTTGCTTGAAGCTACTATAAGGGTTGCACGATATGTCCGTTTGGGTGGTCGAGATAGCTAGAAACTGTCTTCCAAGGGCTCCCCAATACACTGGCGCGACAGCCTCCCCCGAAACTTCTGTTTATTGTTCCTTGGGGATCCCGATGGTAATGTCACTATAACCCATCCCAGAGCCCTGTTCCAATTTTCCTTACGGTTACCCCTAAACCCGAAACCCAACTTTACGGTTACCAAAGATGATTGACCGATACTGTAATGTACCCCAAACCGTGCTCAAGTTATTCTGGTTCCTGTGGTAGCCTAGAGCCCGGTAGCCTTCAATGGTGCTTAGTCACTAGGCTTAGTCATGGTTGCCTAGGGTCCAACATAGGGGGGTCAAGATGGGGGTCGAAATGCTGCACTCTTATGGTCCGCATTCATTGTCAAGAAAAGAGGATAGGTCAGTTCAGAGGGATTTCGGGTTTGCGGTTTAGGGGGCTTTCATGTGTGGGGTCTTGGTTTAGGGACTGAGGCTTTGTGGCTTAAGGGGTGGAGCTTCTGGGGAGTCATGGTAGAATCTCGTCCATCAGCCGAGCCGCTTAAAGTGCTGAAGCCAAAATCCTTGCAAAGCCCCGTGCCACCCAATAGAGCCACGAACAGTCTATCAAGGCAGTAGCATTCGCAATTCTAAACCTTCAACCTACAACACCCAAACAAAAAACAAAGCCAAACCCTAAACCCTTGCATGCTGAATCCAAAAGTTCGTGCCTCGGACCAGGTGACGGGGCTGGTGTCCGTGGGCAATGCGGTCCAGAGGAGGCATGCGTACGGGGCTGTAGGGATTCAGTGGGTGTCAGGTTGAGGGCTAAGTGCATAGGGGACTTGGGTGAGCTGCTATGCTCCATGATTGGGGGCTACAAACTCATCTACTTGACCTTCCCTGGCTTGGCCACCAGGCTCAAAACCCGACTCCAAAATCCCATTCCACGCCAGGCCCAAAATCTCTAGACCCTGAGCCTGCAATCAGCCCTCAGACTTCTTTCATACTCCCGCCAGCCAAGCACCCTCGATCAAACCCAAGGCATAATTATGGACCATTAGTCCGCCCTTGACGATGTCTTACCCAAGCCCTCCTTCAAAAACCTTGCAACGCCTTTGTAAATCCCTAGCCCTGTGAAACCATGTGATTGACAGGTAGGTAAAACCCTAGGACAATCCCATGACCACTATGTAAACCCGCTGCAATCCCTGACAGGTGCCAGCCTAAACCCTAAGCCCTAAACCCTAAACCCTAAACCCTAAACCCTAAAACCCTAAACCCTCAACCCTAAACCCTAAACCCTAAGCCCTAAACTCTATAAGCCCTAAGGTAAAGCTCCAAGAGAGCCCCCGGGCNNCCCGAAACCCCGAAACCCTAAACCTTAAGCCCAAAAGAAAAGTCCCCAGGTTCTGGCGCGTTCCCTTGCTCCTCGCTCGGTCTTCGCTGCCGTCGCGGTGGGGCCGATCAACAGGGAAGCCAGGGTTTGGGGATTTGGGATTTAAGAGTCTAAGAGTCTAGGGTTTACGAGTTTAAGAGTTCACGGTTTAGAATTTAAGAGTTTAAAGAGTTTAGGGTTTAGGATTTCAGGGGCTCTTATTGCTGGACGTATTATGCACGGAAGTGAAGTGAAGAAGTTCTTAAGGTTTGGTGTTTAGAGGTTAGGCGTTTGTTGTGACTTAAGGTTTGGGTTCTGACGGTTCTTGTAGTACGTAAACCAGGCTTCGGTGATTAGGGGTGAAGTGTACGATGTAAAGTTTTGGGGTGTAGGGCGGGTTGATTTCAGATATCTTGTTCGGTCGGACGAAAGCTTATATGCCGTGATTGTGACTAGTAGTGCTTTGAATGGGAGCTCATGCTCGTGCTCGTTTTTCATTGTCATAATCCGCCCGAAACAAAACGTAATTTGTCATATATAACTGTGGTTTAATATACCCCAAAGCCCTAGTCCCACGAGGAAGGCGCTTACAGTACACCCCAAAACATTATAAGACCCTATGCCTATACAACCTTACCAAGTTTAGGGTTTATAAAACCTTATTCAACGAGCCATATTCTAAGATTCTAATCACTCATTAAGGCCCCAAAGTACCTAGATAGGGACTACTTTACTGTATAGGTACATGGACCCATAGGCTAAACCCTACCCTAAACCCTAAACCCCCCTAAACCCTAAAACCCTACACCCTAAACCCTAAATCCCTACACCCTAAACCCTAAAACCCTGCACCCTAAACCCCAAAACCTTTACAGCAAGGCCCTTATACAGCAGCTGAAGCAGGCTGCCGACCTCGGAGACGTGCGCCGCCTCACGGCCGAGAGGCCGAACCCCCTGAGCCCCTTTAAGGATTTGGGCTTTTGAATCGGAGTTTTATAGGGGTTTATAGGGGTTTATGTGGGCTTTGAAGGGTTTTGGGTTTAGGGTTGAGGGCTTCTGGGGTTTCAGCTTCGAAGATCGCAAAAAGATCCCACATGTTGAGTAAGTCTGGCCCTAGCCCCTAAACCCTCAACTCTAAACCCAATTTCAAAAGTCCGGCAGGGCCCGGAGCCCGTGAAACCCCTAAGACGGACTCCCAGAACCATAGAAGCCTTGCCGGAACAGGGTGTAACATAGGGGCCTAAATAATTGCCAATACTATTTTTTTTTTTTGGGGGGGTCCTTATTATAATTATAGTTTAAGGGGGCCCCCAAAGCCCATTCTAAAATTATTAAGGCCCCTATAGTGGGGTGCAGTGTATGCTTAGTACGACACCAAGGACTATGTAGGATAACTTTGGAGTCTGGCATCCTCGGAAACTCTTTGTTTTCCTTTGAACCCTCCACATCGCTGGACCTTGAACCCCTGCATGCTGAACCCCGCCCATCCCTGAGTAGGCGTGTACACTGTAAAGTTCCCCCGAGCTTTGCACCTTTCAGCTTTGCCATCAGTAAATAGACTTGAAACAGTCCCGACACCCCTCACGAATTGCCGCCGAGTCCTTCTTGGAGTCTGTCAACTTTTCTTGCTGGGCTACCGGCTGAATGGATAACCCTGAAACCCACAACCCCTGTACCAAATGTCTGCTTCGCTTCTTGTTTCCCTCGCTGGCATGCAGGTATCCGGACCTGCTCCTTCGATCCTGGCCGGGTGGGCAAGGCCGGCTGTTGACAGGTGTTGGGGTGCCGTTGCCCAGAGTCTCGAAAGCCTCTGTACGAGGTATGTTGCTTAGCGAAGGTCCCAGCTGCCCAAAAAGCACTTCTCAACATGCTGTTGCTATGATGCTGAGGACTTCGAAGATGCTGGTGTACATGCTGGATCAAGATGATGACGACAGTGCTGGGAATCACCATGGAGATGACACATGTGACGACAATAACAATGTTGATGCCGACCATTGGACTGGCAAGCTGAAGATACTGACGACCGTGTTCGTGCCCGTCAGGATGTTATGATGGTGAGGTTGCCGATACATCTTGATGATGCCGATCATGACGGTGATACTCAGGATCATGATGGGTGGCGATGCTGTTAGCATTGATAGTGACGATGTTAATGTTGATGATGATGATGATGATGATGATGATGACCATGCACATGCGGGGGATAACTGCGCCTACGTTTTGCTTCTTCGTGTGGGTGTGGGGCAGGGGATGGGGCGGGGGTGATGACGTTCTGTGTTTCCAGATACACTATGACGAGGCTCTTAGGCAGGCAGTAGTAGATGGAAGGTAGCACTGGAGAACATACCGAAAGTACTGCGCCTGTCACACGAAACAGGGCTGACTTAAGGATTGAGAATCTACTGAAGCAGCCCGAGCAGATTCTATCCTACGTGAAACCTTGTTTCGTGCGGCGGGCGCGGTACTGTCGGCATGTTCGCCAGTGCTACTTTCAATCTACGACATCTACGACGTATCGCGTAAGAGCCTCACCAGGCCGAAAGCGCGACTGGCGCGTGCAAAACTCGACTCTGAAGCGTTTCCAAACACTCGGCGCAAACCAACTGCCTGCAACAACTCCAGGAGGAAGCCTGTTTCCGGAGGCAGGTGCGCTAGAACTAGAATCTTTGTAAACGTCCTTTGCAAAGGGCGCCATTATCCCCCATGAGGATGACCCATGATGACATCAGCATCATAAGATGTTAGCGGTCACGGTGACATCACTCAAGCTGATGATGAAGAATCATCACGTTCTTTTTAACAGTCAATAGCAGTAACGACGTGGCAAGCTACACAAGTTTGCCGTGCAGAGACCTATTTCCAGACTTCCGTTAGCCATACGAACCTCAACAAAGATATCCAACCCTTCAACATCACCGACCCACTATCGTCTTCTCCGTTAGTATACTGGTACTCTCTTCACTGGCCAGTTTGTCAATTTCTTTTGTGGGCTGGGTCTATTTCGGAGTCCGTGAGTAGAGGCCCGGGTACCTCTAAATTAGTGCCATGTAACCAAAGGGTGGCAAGCGAGGACATTGGTTGCCAGGTTTGCAGGCTTCAGCGCTTTGATGTTTTCGGGTGTAGGGGCTTCAAGGGTTGAGGGTTTCGTCGTTGTTAGTGCATGTGTGTGGGTTGCATAGAGTTTCGCTTGCTCGGGCAGGCCGACAGCAAGAGCTCCCCAAACCCTAAACCCTAAACCGCATAGGAATGCGAGAACCCTTGAGCCCTAAACCCTAGAAATCCCTAGAACTCTAAACCACTAGAATCCAGAGCCACGGTTTAGGGTTTAGGGCCTTTAGGGATTTAGGGTTTAGTTACTAGAAAACATAAAGTCGGCAAATGCCTCCAAAGCCCCGGCACTCCTTTCCACCCCGTCCTTGCAGGGCTCAATTCAACAGTTTTCGTCGATGCCGTGGAAGACCTCGAGGATTGCTCGGGGGGTGGTAGGTGTTAAGGCTTAGCGATTCCGGGGCTTAGGGTTTTGGGTTTAGGGGTTTAGGGCTTCGGGCTTTCAGGGGCTAGGGTGAAGGGTGACAGGAGATGAGCTAGTTCGACCTCAATGCATTGGTCAGCGTACTTGTCGATGTTGCTTAATCAGCGGGGCTTCCATTGTCGAATCGTACTTCACCAGAGTACATGCTCACCGTAAAGATCAGGTCGGAATAGCTGCGAATTCTTTCATCCCTGACAGTTACCATATGCCACCATCATACTGGATCATACTTATACCACACTACCCCCCCCAACAAAAACTGATTAAAAATATTGAGGCCCTATGTTACCTATGTTATACAGAGTGACTCTGAGAACTCATATGCCCCCACCCAAGAAGAGTCGACACAGCGAGTTGCATGCGGGGGTTGTTCTGCATTGCGCTCCCTTTCCCGGGTCCTAGACATCAAGTTCGGAGTTTAAGTCGCAGGGCTTATGATTTAGGCCAAGCCGCATGCAGACTTCCAGCAACTGCAAACGCCTGTGAAGGCTTCTGGCTCTGGCCCTGTGACACCCCATTAGTGCCCTAAGCCATGAACTCTGAAAGTCTCTATGGGTCGTCCCAGTTTCCGGGGCCGCCCCTGTTCCCGTTGGCTCTCACCATTTGCAGGTACTGGGACCCCCAGGACCTTCCCTGTACCCTGACATGAGGTCCCAGCCCCAAAATGAACCCGATGCTCAACCTGCTGGTGACGATGGTTATAACGATGCTGGCCAAAAATGATGATGGCTATGATGGCAACGATGATAATAACGATGGTAATTGCAGTGACGATGAACATCTGCACATGATGACCATGCTCATGGCTGGTGATGGCGGTGGCCATGAGACTTGACAGCGATTGCTATAACCATCATTACTTTACTATAGTTACAAATGCTGATGGCAATCATGATAACGACGATTCCCAGGATGATAACGGGGGCAAAAGTCAATCTGCAAAAGCTTGCTGCGCAGGGACCTTTTTCCCCGGACCTTTTCTTCGCCCTACGAACCTCAGCAAACATGCCCCAACCTTCAAAACCATCAGCCATGAAGTCCCGGTGTTTGTTGGGGACTGGTGCCTCAAAGAAGTTGATATTGTCTGTAATAACAACATTTTGGGGGTTTATTCAAGGTGGTTTAGGGTTTAGGGTTCAGGGTGGGGGTAAGATTTCGGTTCTAGTTCTTCCTTTTCAGCTACCTTTCCCATTGCACGAGGCGCTGATGTCACCCAACCGTCGCTTGGAATCGATTGTAAGGTTAACTGTAGCTTAGTTGTGTTGCCATGTCGGGATCGTGGTTTAGGACTTGGGGGATTTTCTTGGGGCTCGGTGCCGCATGTCTGGCCCTCGGTTTGCAAACCTGGAACCTTTCAGACCGGTTGAGAGCTTTGGGTGGGATCTTTCATATCTTGCAAAACCATTCTAATCAGGGGTTTCCCTAGCCGTTCCACCTCGACTATCGTTCCACCTCAATGACAGCGTGCTGCCTCAGCTCGCAGACCACGGGCCGAGGCAGCACCCTAAACTGAAGCAGCATCCAAACTGTGGCAGCATGCATTTGGCATCTAGCACGTTTCTTCCCAAAGCAAATGCCCTTCCCAACTAAACCCATCACATTTTAGATTTTAGATGCATGCCACCTCAAGTGTCGTTCCACCTCGAATTCTGCATGCTACTTCGGCCCACAGCCCGCGAACTGAAGTGGCACCCGAAATTGAGGCGGCACCCAACTCGAGGAACCCCTTTGATGTAACACCCTCAAAGAAACCAGGAACCTAGGTTACTAGCCTTTGCTAGCCTATACATCCCGAAACCCTAACACTAACGAAACCCTAACAGTAACCTTTGCACAACCCTACTCGTCACCCTGGTAGTAACCCTTATCTGGGGCTGCCGCCCCGGATTGAGAGGAGGGCCTACCCTAAACCGTCCCGAAACCCTACCTGGGCATCCAATAACCTACCATTTCCTATAAGTAAGGGGTCATAACCTACTATTTCGTAGGGTTTGGGGATACAGATAACGACTCCCAGCTCAGGTGAAGAGTCTGCAAAGGCCTTGCCCTTGCTGTTGGCCGTCTCGGAGGAGTGCTGCGGCCTGGTTGGTTTGTAGCGTTTAGGGTTAAGGGTTGGTTTAGGGGTGTAGGGTTTTGGGTTTAGGGTTTAGGGTTTAGGGGGGTTCAGGAGTTCGGGGCTTAGAGTTTGGGGTTTAGCGTGTCTGCTACCTTCGTGTGGCAGATGCCCTGCTAACCCTCGGAAAAGCTGTAGCTCTAAGCGCTACTACACTCTCTAACCAGTGGCCCTTGGAGCTAAGTCCAACAGCCCTCTTTGAACGACAATTCTTGAACCCGACAGCATCGACAACTATGGTTGTCTACATCAGGTTCACAGCAACGCCTTACAGAAGTCCCTATTCTAATCCTTATGAGAACCCGCATTCAACACCTGTAAAGCCGCACCCTAGCCCCTCTAACTTCAACGATCAAGCCCTAAGCCTAAGCCCAAATCCCTTGTAGAATCCTTACATGAAGCCCTTAACCCTTATATGAAACCCCAAAACCCTTATATGAAACCCCAAAACCCTTATATGAAACCCTAAACCCTGAACCCT
>CAJNDV010031072.1:0-18113 GCA_905221635.1 Symbiodinium sp. CCMP2456 | reverse complement strand
TATGTGTAGTAGTAGTATGTGTAGTATGTGTAGTATGTGTAGTAGGTGTAGTATGTGTAGTAGGTGTAGTATGTGTAGTAGGTGTAGTATGTGTAGTAGTAGTATGTGTAGTAGTAGTAGTAGTAGTAGTAGTAGTAAGTAGTAGTAGTAGTAGTATTACTTCTGTTCGTCGTTGTTGTTGGGGGAGCAGCAGACCGGCAGTGCCATAAACAGAAGCAGTAGGGAGTAAGCTGTAAGGACCCAGTAGTACGCAGCAGGTAGTCATAGAAGTAGTGCGATCAGAAGCACCCGTAGTATTGGTAGTAGCTACAGTTATTACTGCTGTGTCGGTGGCGATGCCCACAACGGCTGTTGCTAGCAAGCCCACGTTAGGTCGAGCAGCGATAGTCAAAGCATGTGCAAGGCAGCCCAGAATCATTACTGTGCTGCTGCCCTGCATGATTATTCTGATGTGGAACTTCAATCCGCGTAACACAGGAGCTGGCAGAGAATCCTGCAGCAGCTGTGGGAGCCTCCGTCCGCGTCACCGGCGAGGTGAAGGTATCTCCACAAGATGGCTTCATATTAAGAATTTTTCTTATGAGCCCTGGGTCCTAGAGCCTGAACCCCAAGTCTGAATTCCTAGACCCTAAATTCCCAGCCAAGCCTCTTGAGCCTCTTCCCACCCATATCAAAGTTACTCCGAAGACCGAACACCATGTGAGCGTAAATGCGAGGAAGTGCCAAGAAATCACGAAGCAAACCCCTAATCCCTATATAAGTCTAATAATTAAGCCCCTCAGCCCCTAGTTACGTTGCTTCTCCCAGGAATTCCAGCAGATTGACGCAAGCCGGCAGCCGATGCTGCTCATGCAGGACACTGGTTGCATAGGCAATCTCAAGGTCTGAAGTTCATAGGATTCGACGGCTTTGCTCACTGCGCTCAAAAGAAAAGCAAAATATAGTCGAAGGCAGTTCCGCTTGTTGGAATATGTTTGAGTTTACAGCTGCCTGAACATAGAGTAGATGATAAAAAACAGTGCGGCAACTTCTGCAAATTAGCGCGTAAATCTACACGCCGGACTACAGCATTCCAATCTTGTCAATGGCTTCTATTAAACTTTACCTTTTTGTACTATACTATGCTAGACTATACTAGACTATACTAGACGGTATTAGACTGTACTATACTATACTCTAGACTATACTGTTCTATACTAGACTAGACTAGACTACACCAGACTATACTAGACTATACTGGACTGTACTAGACGATACTAGACTCGACGATACTATACTTACAGCACTTTGTTATACTCGAGTTATAGCTATAGCTATAGTGTAGTGTCTTATGTTACATGGCATTGTTCATCCTAACGTCCAGCCGACGATGATGCAGTGGCCTTCGCAGGTTTTGACGGCCCGATCTAAGTCACAGGGCTCAGTGTTTGCGGTTCAGGCGAGGGCCAAGTAGACGAGACCTCAAGTGCTCAACCGCCAGCCTGAAATCAAAGCACGAAATCTGAAATCAAATGCCCCCCAGGATCGGGGTGCCACTCTGCTGGTGGATGGGACCGCTGCCGTGCGCGCAGCGGGCACGGAAATCCTACCAGGCAGAGTTCTTGTTTTCGGCTTGAGTTGCTTCCCTAAACCCCCATACCCTTAAGCCCTAAACTCTAAACCTGCTCTAAACCCTACGGCATCTTCGATTAAGGGTGCTGTGAGGATGCTTCAGAGTACATTGCAGGAGCCTTTACTATTCCAAGCAGCTTTACATTCGTTCAGCTGTGCTCATCGTTTGGTGTTTACTCTTATGGGAGTGTAAAGTTAGAAGGCTTAGGGAAGGTTCCCTCAAACCACAACCCCTGAATCACAAATCCCAAGCCATCGAAAAAACCCGAAACCCTAAACCCTAAGCCCTAATCCCTAAGCCCTAAACCCTAAACCCTAAACCCTAATCTTATGTATCCAGCCTCTACATCCTTTCACCCCAAGTAAGCCTACGACCTGCAGACAGTGAACCGTAACACCGAAATCCCCGGCACTGAACCCCGGAACCCCAAACCCCGAACACCCCACTCCCAACGACCTAAATCCTAGGACACCCGAGCCTTGAACCCCAATCCCTGAACTCTCAGCCCTACCCCCCTGAGGATCAGAATAGCCCTTAAAAGCCTTCTATGGTCTGGTCTTGGGGCCCAAAAGCCTTAGGGCCTTAGAGTACACCAGATGTGTAAACATCTTATGGCTGAAATTTCAATCCTTATCATAGGCAAGCCAACTACAGGAACCCTTACACATCTTCCTCCAAGCAGACATCACCCCACCGCCAGGCCGTTCTCTCCAAGCCGTTGGGGAGCTGGAAAGGCGAGGCGATTTCCTTGTGCTGCGCCACGGCTGGTGGTCCTGTGGTTCTTCAGGGTTTAGGGTTTCAGGGTTTAGGGCTTTAGGGTTTAGGGGTTTGGGGCCTTGGAGGTTTAGGGGTTTAGGGCCTTGGGGGTTTAGGGGTTCAGGGGTTTAGGGTCTTGGGTTCTTAAGGGTTTCGGGTTTCGGCAAGAACTATGGCCTTCTCAGCTTTTCGGGCTCAGGTGGTTACTGTATACGGCTTTAAAAAAGGCCTTCAGGATGTACAGATGCTTGCGGGGTTTAGGATGCTGTATCATCGAGTAACTTAGCTTACATCTAAATTTTCGCTTATACATTGACATAAACTTAAAGGTTACCCCCATAGTTGCCCCGGGAATCCCACCATGATCCCCAGCAGTATATCGTATGCTTTAGTTTCTTTCGGACACCGGACAAGTAGCGATATATAACATTGAGTTTGTAGGGCGATTCGTGCAATCGTACATGCCGCAAACTCCCTGAACCCTAAACCCCGCAAAGGAGAGCACGCATCCTGAGGGTCGTGGACATGGATCTGCAGCTGCGTGGCCAGTGCGTTGAGTGTCACTCTGTTCGTGATTGCGATTCTGTTTGGGTTCCAGCCATAGACATATATATATATATATATCCCACACTTCAACTTGTCCGATGTCGTCATGAGGGTTGCATAGGGGCTTACATGATTGCCTATACTATTTTTTGGGGGTTCCTTATGATACATATATAGAACCACGAGGCCCCTACATCAGGGAAACCCGAAGTCTTCGGTTCAGAGTATTTGGATTTGCCTCAGGCTTTCTTCGTCTTGTTTTTCTTCCGGTCAAGCTTCGGGCTTATTTGGGGTTTTGGCCGAAGGTTGGGAATCTGACACCATCCTGGGACAAACCCCCCGAGATACCAAGGTTCCGGAGACAGGTTGAGTTTCTTGGAACAGCTAAGGCTGTTCCCTGGCATGGGGCCCGCCATTACCGTTAGTCTGGCCTTAACCCTAAACCTCTAAACCGGGGTTTGTTGGAGCTCCGTTTTTCTGGCAGTCCTGCAGCTTGCAGATGTGGTTGTTGATGTCGTCGTTGTCGTGGGTTTAGTGTTTATAGGAGATTGGGTTTAACCAAGGGCTCCTATGTATATAATTCCTTTTTGGAAAGTATACTATACCTCCTTACCAAAAAAAACCATAACAAACCCCAAAAGGAATAGGGCTTGTGGAACTGGAAGCAGCAACGATTTCGACCATGAAGCCCAACTCGCAGAACTAAGACTCTACGAGCGCTGCCTCGCAGTCCGCCGGCAGTTCGAATCCAAGCAGCGTGGCTAATATAGAGGCCTGAATAATTAAAATAGGGGTTTAAAGGGTCCATTAAAGGGTTCTATAAGGGCTACTATAAGGGTTTAGGGTTTAGGTGCCTTAATAATTAGAATAGGGATTTGGGGCCAATTATATTATGATTATAATAAGGAGCCCTAAGGAATAATTTAGGTAATTATTTAGGCTTCTATATTGGTGCAGTGGGCCTTGGGAAACAGTGACCATTAATGCGGATGTCGGAATAAGCATAGCAACAGAAATGCTGTCCCTCATAGTCCCTATAAATCCCTATGAAATAATATAGCCCCACACCCCGTGGTGCATTCTGGGGTTCACTTAGTCTTTGGTCCGACTCGGATTGCTTAGGTTCGGGCTCTAGTTCTTGCTTGCTCTAAATTTTCACGATGGTAGCGGCATGGTCCTTGGCCTGTAGCACATCTACACGAAGCCAGCTGTCGTGTAGTCGTGTATGCTGTACATCGGCTGGTAGAGAAAGACTCAAGATGAGCAGCTGCGGCTTAGACATTCTGACTCTCTGTGTGCTTAGTTGTTTAGATGGGCCTTGAGAGTTACATAGGATAGGCTCTGGGATCATATTACAATATACATACTATTACAGCAAGCACATTCAAAGGGTATACCTCTCTATCTCATGATGCTTGTAGGCCAAGTTCGTAGAAACACGTTGTCTGGTTCTTCGTGCTACTGTTTCAGAATGGGCCCTGCAGAACATGGTAGGTTCAGCCTCCTGTCCACGGCGACAGCTTCGCCAGGGGTTCGACTTTGCATAGTTTAGGCCCCCAAACCGTTTGATTCGAGAATTATCGACATCAGCCAATCCCATACTCCGTAACTGAAGCCCGCAGCCACCGCCCCTAAAACCTGTACATACACCCTAAATATGCTTACCGTCCCTAACCCTATACCCTGAACCGCAGGTATCTCTGAAGTGAAACCGTCAGCCCCACCAGGACGCCAAGGATCAGACAAGCTTGCCTCCGAACTATAGACTCTTAGACTTTTGTGTCCGAGGGCAGACAGACAGGGCGTAGAGGGCTTCGGGTAGAGAGTTTTAGAGAGAAGCCAGGATACCAGGCATCAGCTTTGGTGTGCCCCTAACCCTACACGGCCCTACGGCACCCCTTCAAAAGCCTAAAGCCAGATCAGTCCCTCATTCTGCGACTCCTATGCTCCTATCCCGACAACTTGGGGAGACTGTCCAGAGACCCAGAGTTCAGGGCCCTAAACCCTAAACCCTAAACCCTAAACCCTAAACCCTAAGTATCTCTTTCTGTTCGGTCGACAAGGTTTAGGGTTTTGGGCCTGGGATCGAAGAGCTTCTTTGAGTGGTTTTGTAGCGAAGAGGCTCCAATTCAAGAACCTGCAGCCACTTGAGGCAAGGAGGGATTGGATCTCCAGTTTAGTCTTTCACGGGCTACGCTGGTAGAGGCCTTAATGAATAAAAGATATCATATTGTTTGGGGGCTATGTTATCGTATGTAACTGTATGTGGTATAGCTGTGCTTAGTATTCAGAGCTCGAAATCTGTTGCCAAACCCTTTTGCACTAAAACCTCACGCCACCCAATCCTCCCCTCCTGCATCAAAGCCTCGAGACCCCACTACCTTAAGTAAGATCAGAGGCTATTAGTGAGACCCGAAGCAAGCATTAGTAAGCACAATTACACTATCTGAGGCAAGTAGTAGACAAGATCGGAGGGGAATTGTAAGGTCCGCGGGAGATACAAGGTAAGTAGTCTTCGTAACATCCGAATAGACTGTAACATCCGCGAGAATAGTGAGATCAAAGGAAATAGCAAGATCGCTGGTAAATGCTAATGTCTACAGAAAAAGGTCCTTAGCAAAAATTCAAAGGTAGATCGTAAGATCCGAGGTAAATGGTTCGATCTGCGGTGACTAGTAAGATCCAAGGAAAAGTCCGAGGTAAATGGTTCGATCTGCGGTGACTAGTAAGATCCAAGGAAAATAGCACATCTAAGGTTCAAGCCAAGTAGCAAGATGACACGCATGGTGAGGTAAGGTAAAGACTAAGATCCTTACTATGAGGCCACCCGCAAAGGGGACCCCTGCCACTCCGAAACCCCTGCCATCCTGAAACCTTGGAGAGGAGCTGCAAAGATGGCTCACGGCGATGGCAGCAAAGACGGATCGATCAAAGAGAAAACGGAGTCGAGTGGGTTTCGGGGTTAGGGTACAACGGGTTGCAGCATGGCGGATCAGTCTGGTAATTTTGGTTTACAGGCTGGGTTCAAGCTCCTGGGCTGGGCCATGACCCTCAGGGCCCATAAACGCAAAGGGTATATACTTTTGCCCCAGAGTACCTATATACGGACTATCTACTTTGAGGCCAATGTAGTATGTGAGTACATGGACCAGGGCAAGGCTTAATAGGAGCTGGGATCCGGGTCGAGGTCCAGACATCAGGGTCCAGCGTCTTTCCAAAGCCTCCTACCCACACGCTCCTGCTCCTGAGTCCCACGTAAACCGGACATGGGTTCGAAATCTTTACCCCCCAATTACGTTTTGCGGTTCCAGGCATGAGTATCCGCATGATGATTCACATCATTGCTATGCTTCTGCATCAGGGGTGCTCTAAGTTGTTCGCCGCGGTATGGGCATCGTCACTCTCAAGATCACTGACAGTACTATAAGTAGGGCCGTCAACGCCATCATTTCCAACTTCACCAGCACCGTCATCACTGTTGTCCTCCTCCTCCTCCTCCTTATCGTCGTCGTCATTATCATCCTCATCATCATCGTCAAGGTCATCGTCATCATCCTCGTCGTCATACTCATCTCCTTCACCATGCTTGCTACTATGGCTTTTTGTAGTCGCATGCATGTGGCTATTAAATCCCGACGTCATCCCAAATTCTCAGCCGTGGTGCTCATTTGCGCTTTGAGCCAGGGTCCCGTCTTGGATTATTTCGGCCTGCCTGCCGGCACAAGGCTCACCAAATGGAGGGGATTGAGGTCGTTAGGTTTTGAGATTTAGAGCTCTAAACCCTAACCCCTAAACTTTAAACCCTAAACCCTAATCCCTAAACGTTTTAACCCTAAACCCCAAACCCGAATCCCTAAACTTTTAAACCCTAGACCGGGCAAGTTTAGGGCTTTGGGTCGACTTCCAGCTTAGGGAGGCTTCGGCTTTCGAGCTCCGCCTTGCCTTCTACTTGGAGAGAAATTAGGGTTTCTGAGAACTCGACACATGCCAAAAACCCGGAATCATGACTAGTTATAAGGGTTTAGGGTGTAGGGTTAGTTATTTCAAGATCCTTGTGGCCCCCCCCCCCGTCTACCCTCCCCTTCAGAAAAGCAGAAACACATGATACGCAACATACGCAGGCAGATATACCATACCCAGCAACCATCCGCAACCACTATCTCCGCTCATCGGGAAGTCTTGCACGTCAGCAAACCCGGCACGCATGAACTCCTCAACCCTAAAATCAAAGTACAAAACTCTAAAACTCTAGGAGGGACCTCCAGCAGGAAACCTTTCAACAGAGTTCGTCGGCCGCGAGTTCAGGACACGAAGGACGAAACCATTCAATTTAGGGTTTAGTTTAGGTGCCTCGGGCACCCCAAGGAATGGCGAAAACGGCGCGAGAGTCCTGAACAAGAGGTTAGAGGTCGGTAAAAAGGTAGGTTTTGATTCGATTTGATAGCAACATGCCGTTCTCGTACTTGTTTGTGGTCCGTGTGACCCAGGCCCAGCCCAGGCCCAGCCCAGGCCCAACCCAGACCCTACGCCCTTCACCCACTAAATCGTGACAATACGAAACGAAGCCGGGGCCAGAACGTTCAAAGCAACCTCAACGTACCAATCGTGCTAGAAGCAATTGCCTTCAGGCTTTGGGGATGAGAAGTGCAACAACATCGGAAAGGCTTCTTCATAAGCTTGAGAAGTACATAGTGCAGAAGGGAGACCGCCACGTGTTCTCCATACATACGCATCAAGCCAGAGCGCCGAGTGGTTTCAATAGGTGGGCCTGAGCTCTTCAACCCATACTGATTCTAGCGGCTTATCGGGGACGGTTCCTCAGTGGTCTACTTCATGACAAAGCCCTCGAACAAAAAGAACATCAATGCTTTCCAACCCAAGCCCAAGCACTAAAACCATCCAGGGGTCCCCGCTGCACCTGGCGTGGTATCCTCCGCCTCTGGGCAGAGAAGAAGAGGGGCGAGGAAAGGTTTCATTTGGGTTTATAGGGCTTCAGTGGAGTAAGGCTTCGGCTCAGGGGTAAGAGGGCGTGGACCGCAAAAGGTGTGTGAGAACATGACGCTTCCGGTCTGGCTTCAGCATGCAGGTCCGAGGCTGTTGGCATCAGGGGGCTGTGAGGTGGCAACAACACTCTGTCCAGATGAGCACCTACTCCACCAAGGTGTCGACACACTGCCGAAACCCTTAGCCATAAGCCAGTTTTGAGAACATTAGCCTAAACTCTGAACCATAAGTGTTTCTCGTAATTATCGAGTTGCTGGAACAAGCGGAAGGTATGCATGGAGCCGATAAGTGCCCGAGACCTAGAAAGCTGCTTGAAACAGGGCTCAGCAGTGGCTCAAGTGTCGCGACTGCAGATGTCTGTTGCGATGCCACCGCGACTACGACGAAAGGCAAGTTTTACGGCCAGAGCATTCGCCTCGGGCAAAAGTTCACTCGGTTGATCGTGTACTATGACTCTAAGCTTGATGCCAACTTGGCCGCATGCTTCAGAGTCGTTTGTGTGGCTGCACAGGTTGCTGCAAGACCAGTTAACCAAACTATCGGTCAAAGCTGATTTGGATCGGATCAAATCCACATGGGTAGTTCTCTAAATTAGGGTGCCTTTTAGGGCCTTTTGTTTGTAAGGGTGCCGTACTATATTGGGGACCTAAAAAGGGATCCTAATTTAGAGAACTACCCACATCAAGATCCGAGCTTCTTGAAGCAGAGAGGCTTCTCAAGGATGCCTCAATTGCCACCCAGAAAGAAGGGACCCTTGAAGGCCAAGAAGCCCAGCCTAAGTTTGGGGGTTTAGGGTTCAGGGTTTAGGGCTTAGTTCCAAAGCCCGACAACCCCTAAACCCGACAGAAGCAAACACCCAAAAGCCACCCAAAAACTGAGTTCCCCAATACCCAACCTTTAAGCTATTTGGGTTCCTATAAGTTAGTAGCAATCTGAGAGTTTAAATTTGTTTTTTCCCTGGCTTCTTGGGGAAGTAAGAAAAACGGCCCTAACGACACCTTGAGCCCACCCTGAAAACCCAAAACCCTTAAACCCTGAGCCCTGACAGCCTTAAGACCCCAAAGCCTGGAGACAAGGAGCGAAGAAGAAAGCCCAACTCTCTAATGTAGGGGCCTTAATTACCTAGTGTTTCTTATTTATAATTATAGTGTAATGGGCCCAAAACCCTATTCTGATTATTATGGCCCCCTATATTATACACTCTAAGCCCTATAAACCCACAAACGCTTCGCTACTTTCTGAGCTCTGAACCCCTATACTCGGGAGTTTAGGGTTTAGGGCTTAGGGTTTATATGGGGTTTCGGGTTTAGGGTGCAATAGAGTAGGAGTAGAAGCCAGAAAGTTGGGAGCGTGACCATCCTCATGCCCTTAAGATAAAGGATTAGGGATCCTAAACCCATGTTCCAACTTTTTGGGACTCGCTGTAGAACCCTAAACCCTAAACCCTAAGCCCTAAACGCTCTGAAGCTGGCACCTTGAGCCCTGAACAAACCCTTCCAGACGAACCCAAGTGATGCGAAACTCAGGACTGCCGTGGCGTGCGAGGCTCAGCATCGGCTGAGGCCAAAAGATTCCAAAAAGGAAGGTTAAGGTTTCGGGGTTTTAAGGAAGACTGGGTTTAGAGTTTGCGGGGTTTAGGGGTTAGGAAGACTAATAATAGGGTTTAAAGTTTAGGGGTTTAAGACTCATGGTTGCTTTAAGGGTGTATGGTTTTGGTTTAGAGGCTACGGGTCCAGGAGCCGGCAGAAACGACCACCCAGGTACCTACTATATAGGGCCCTAGGGGCTCTAGTACCCTCCATAGTAGGTACCTGGAGGGTTAGGGCAATCGTTGGGCCCAGAAGGCCTAAACTTGGTCGGAGTAGGCTTTGAGGTATATCAGACTATCAGCGGACCAGGAACCGTAGGGACTTGTACGACTGCGTATTCGGGCTTCTATACTAAGCACCACATAGATGTGGTGGTTGTTCTACATGTCGTGTGAAAGGGGGTTTAGGACGTTTTAGGGGGGGATTCCCACTGAATTCCCACTCTCTCAATCCCTAGAAGCCCTCAACGCAAAGCCCTATGTTGTTGCCCCATGCCGTAAACTGCATTTCCTCATGAGGAGCTCCTAGCTACGGGGCCGAGCTTGTGATTTTTCTTGCATAGCACCAGAGTCTGGGTATTCCTTAGGAGTTCATGTCAAGCCAATTCATAAGCCCAAGGGGGAGCATCCTTGCTTCTTGTAGAGCTAAGGGTTCAGATGATCGAGCTTCCGAAGCGGTTTAGGGATCTAGGGGTTTGGGGTTTTAGGGTTTAGGGTTTAGGGTTGTTGAGAGTGAAAGCTTCCTATGCAACCGCTGAAAGAGTCTACGGCCCAACGGATTGCTTAGCAGGGTTTTTGGGGGATTGAGGAGGCCTTGAAGCACACAACGGCCTCAGGTGAGAGGACCCTCTACATCATCGGAAGCAATGCCTCGATGCTTAAGCCAGAATCTCATCGGCTCTCAGGGATTCGATTTTTGGGGCGTAAGCCAGAAAACCTAGGTCCCTGGACCGTAGACCCTGGGACCTAAACGGTTGTCGCTGAAGACCCAAACCGCACTATGGCTCCCGGCCTTCAAGCTGTAAAGACAAAGAACGAAACGCCTGAACTCCTGAACCATGCACCCTCCCACATGGAAGTGGTACAAAGGGCTCACCTTGGCCTCAAAAGTTCCCTACACCCGAAACCCCTAAACCCTAAAAACCCTAAGCCGTTTGAGGGTTTGGGAGGCTTGGGTTTCCGGTTCACCCTCATACCCCAACTCCCTGAGCCTGAACCCTAAACCCGAAAAGCCCCAAAACCTCCCAATGCCCCAACACCCCTAAGTTAACTTTCACTGCTCGCAGACGGACGGAATGGAGCCTTCAAAAGCTACGATAATACAGCGGCCGTCAGTTATCGATTATATAAAATTATATATATATATAGAGAGAGAGAGGAACCGAAAGCGATTGTTATTGCAAGTTCGTGAAAGCCCTAAGGACTCGAGGTGTTGGCATCTCTCGTCTTAAGAACCTTTGGTAACCGCGAAGCCTCAAACTCTAAGAACTAAACTTTACTTCGCTAGGCTCCGAGCCCTTTAACCTAACGCCCCTCGCCCCAAGCTGAAAGCGTGAAGACTCTACTGTGCTAAGAGCTATGCTTTCAAACCCTACACCCGAAGCCCTAAAATCTAAATCCTGACCCCTAAATACCCGGAGCCCGAACGAAACCCTAAACTTAAGTCCGACGCCCTAAGCCCAATGCTCGAAGCCCACTAATATAGGGCCCTAGTAATAATCACCTATACCATCTGGGGGTGGCTCCTTAGTATCACTATAGTAGAATATACCCCCAAAGCCCTGTTCTAAGTTTTAAGGCCCCTACATTAGGCCCCGAAGAACTCTAAGCTTCCCCTCGAAGCAGGGGCCCAGTCTCCTGCAGTCAGGCGTCCGGTAATAGGCGCCTTGGACAATATCCTTAGATAGTATGGTAACCTTAAAGGCCTTGTATCGTATCCGTATAGATAGTATAGTAACCTTGAAAGCCTTGCATAGTATCCACTTATATCGTATAGTAACCTCAAGAGCCTTCGGTAGTATCCTGAGATAGTATAGTAAACCCCTAAGCCTAAACCCTATATAAACCCTTCATAATCATAATAGTAGCCAAGCAGGGGCCTGGCGAAGCGCCCTCCAGTGCTCCCAACAGCTGCGTCGGGGATCCAAGATTTGGGCTTGGCTTCAACAGTGACCCTAACCGCCCTAACCCCTAAGCCCCTAAACCCCTAAACCTCTAAACCCTCAACCCCTAAACCCCTGAACACTAAACCCCTAAACCCTAAACCCTAAACTTGGGCGTAAGGCCTGGGGTCCAGGGTTGAAACATGGTGGGTTTGGGGTTTGGGCAAAAGTTGAATTCAGGTTTGGTGCACGGGGTTAAACAGGTGCTTCTGGGTTTAAGGTGTCAGGGTTTGGCTTCAGGCTTACAGTAGGGTCTTTGGTCGGAAAATAACATTGTTGAAAATCTAGGACCTATAAGCTTTAGGGCTTGGGTTTGAACATTGGAGGTTTTGTGGGGTTCTAGGTGGAGGCTGGGCAGAGGTTGTTATGTAAGTTGTTGGCACGAGGCCATGGATGTTGGGCATGCTGGGAGGGTTATGTGTACCTTGTATTCTTCTGCGACGTGGAAAAGCCACAGCTGCTGGCTACTGTTGCTTCGGTTGTATGTTTGTCTGGCTATTTGAAAATCAGCTTACTATCGTTGTCAACTTATAACTTTGCTAACCAGCACTGCAGGATTCCAGGATGATCCGTGATGCCACCGGTCGCAAGCAGTGGCATAGTGTTCTGTACGAGAAGTCCGTGTGCTCCACGGCGGATGCCGCCGAGCTGCTCAGATGGACGTCCGAGCAGCTCAAGCGAATCCGATCCAAGCCAGCCCAAGCCTTCATCTCAGCTGGGTGACGTTACTGCCTTCGTGGCAAACCTCCTGCTGCTGCGCGGCGATGAGCAGCGCTGGCCGCGCCGCAGAGAGATGACGTTCATTTCCAGTGATGCCGACGTCCTCTATCTCAGCTTTCGTCTGCAACGGGGTCTTCACTGGCAGGCTCGCGGAGAAGCCGCGCAGCCGGGCTGGTTGCTGCTGTTTTGATGAATCTGGCCCGGGCACATGCCAGAGTTTAGCACGACCGAGTTCCAGGAGACCGAGTCGCTCCTCGTCGAAGTCGTGCTGCAGACTTCTTCAAAAGTCATCAATCTGTAAACCTTCTTGGTCAGCGATACTGCTGCTTATGAAGGCCGGAAAGCATATGCTCGGAGCCCAGAGCAAGGAGCCGATTTCACTGATATTGGACGACCAAGCCCTTTACCGCCAAATCCCTCAAACGGGTCTTGCTGAAGTCTCCTGGTCCTTCTCTCTAGTGTCTCAAACGGATCCTTCTAGTGTCTCATTATCCGAACCCTACGCATCCGGTGGAAGTTCCCCAAGCCCTCCACCCGAATCCTAACCCTGATCTGTAAATCCTAATAGCCTAAGACCCTAAATCCTAAAACCCCAAATCCTAAAACCTAAATCCCAAAACCCTAAAGCCCTAAATCCCAGAACCCTAAAGCCCTAAATCCCCAAACCCCGAACCCTAAATCCCAAATCCTAAAACCCCAAATCCCAGAACTCTAAATCCCAAAACCCTAAATCCTAAACCCTGTAATCCGAAACCCTTAAATCCCAGAACCCTAAATCCCAAAACCTAAATCCCAAAACCTTAAACCCTGAACCCTAAATCCGAAACCCCTAAATCCCAGAACCCAAAATCCCCAAACCCCAAATCCGAAACCCCTAAATCCCAGAACCCTAAATCCGAAGCCCCTAAACCCCAGAACCCGAAATCCGAAACCACTAAATCCGAAACTCTTAAATCCCAGAACCCTAAATCCGAAACCCCGAACCCTAAATCTAAATCCCAAAACCCGAATCCGAAAGCACTACATCCGAAACCCTAAATCCCAAAACCCGAAATCCGAAACCCGTATATCCCAGAACCCTAAATCCGAAACCGACAGGTTTGAGCTGCTTCCGGGAAGTGGAGCACATCGACTTACGGGGCTTCAGCCGGCGCCTGAGATTTCGGTTTTTGATTGCAAGGTTTAGGGTTTATTGGTTTAGGGTTCAGGGTTTTGGGTTTAGGGTTCAGGGTTTAGGGTTTAGGGTTTAGGGTTCAGGGTTTAGGGTTCAGGGTTCAGGGTTCACGGTTTAGGGTTCAGGGTTTTCGGGTTCAGATATCAGGGCTTGGGGGCTTTTTCAGGTTAGGGTTGAGGGTCTCAGGGTCTATGGCTCTACGGTTTGGGGTTTAGGTTATAGTCTGGGCAGCCGTGGACTTACAGGAGTTCTAGGGCTTCGGGGTTGAGTTGGTGAACCCTAAACCCCAAACCCTAAACCCCAAAACCCAAACCCCAAACCCTGAACCCCTAAACCCCTAAACCCCACACCCCAAACCCTAAACCCCTAAACCCCTAAACCCCAAACCCTCTCTGAGGCTTAGTTCGATCGAGCTAAGGCAAGGATCCCCATGAGAGTCCCCATCAAGGGAGCGGGGTTAATTTCATCAGGGGTCGACAACCAGGAGCGAAACGCAGAACATGCCAATCCCCAGGATTTTTCATATCCCAAAACCCGATTCGAAGTAATAAGGCGCGGCCCTACAATCCCAAAGCCGTAAAACCCTCTAGTCCCCTGAAAGGCACTGTTACAGGAACCCTCAAAGGAGCGACATTCTAATCACTGTAGGCCCCTAGATCCAAACACCCGAAAGCCCCGTAGAACCTCGGGGAACCCTAGTCTAGTCATTTAGGGTTTAGGGTTTAGGGTTTAGGGTTTAGGGTTTAGGATAGATCCTAAAGCCCGAAAACCCCAGAGAACCCGTAGAAGAACCCTATTCCACTAACACTTCCAAATTCCTTAGAACCCCTGAAGGCACCGATAAAGGTTCTAGTGCCCTTAAAGCTACCCTATTCCACTAAATATGCCCCCTGAAACCCGGGTCTGTGAGAGCCTTGAGCAGCGAGGCCTCCATCGCCGCTGCCGCCCTGGTCCAGCGCATCGGCCTCCGAACGAGGTTGGCTAGGGTTTGGGGTTAAGGGTCTTTAGGATTTCGGGATTTAGGGTCTTAGGGTTTTGGGGTTTATCGTTTTGGTCAATAGGGTTGAGAGCTTCAGGTTTGAATCAAGAACCAGACAAACATCCAACAGAAGCCTCTTTTGGCTTGGTTTTGGGAGTCTGTGAGGGTTTTGAACTGAACCCGAAGCAAGGCTTGTGCTTGGCGTGCATCAAAACGTATCTTATCCGGGTTTCGGTTTCGATTCAGTACTGACCCTGATGTTCAGTATCTGCAAGTATTCAGGGTTCCCCTAGATACTAAAGCCCTTTACAAGGCTCCCAAGCCCCTAATCTGTTTTTTCAAGCCTTTCCTATACCATCATGGGACAGCCCGAGCTGGGTTTCACATCTGCGGCTCGGGTTTCTTCTTGACAGCCCAAAATGCCAGCAGTTACTCTAATCGTACTCTTAAAAGTAGCCCTTACAGCAACCCTTCGAGCAACCCTTCTTTTAATCTAGAGGGTCGGTTGTGTCGGGTCCAGCAATGTTTTCAATCTTGAGCTTAGAGGGGTCTTTTGGAGTTGCATGCGGCGTGGGTTGTAATATTCTCTGATACACGACAGTATATAGCCTGCTCTTGTGTTCTACGATTGATGATGCAAATCCTGCATTACCCACAGTATGTAAGGAATATACCATAGTTCCCATAGCTTATAGGGTCTTTAAGGTGAGGCAGGAGTTATATCACCAGCTGTATAAAGGGCTTCGATGCATCGGGTTTCAGGACCTGAGCAGGCTCGGGGCAGCCCTGGACCCCAAGGCCAAAGCCCCTTAGAAAGGCTCCACCCATAGGCCCCATAGTAGTTCCTTTTTGGGGTTCATATTTAGAATCCTATAAGGTAACCCCCAAAAGGAACTACTATGGGGCCTATGGGCAGCCCAAAACGTGATTTCCTGGAGCCTTCGAACCCAGAGGGCCAAAAGCTCAGATCCTTTAAAAGCTTGGGAAGCTCTTCAAACCTTATAAGCCCTAAACCCAAAACCCTAAACCCTAAACCCTCAACCCTAAACCCCCCCCGTCGCCCTTGAAACCGTCAAGCTCCGAAGCTCCAAGCCGAATGCATCTCAAACGCGCGGAAAGCAAGGATGAGATCAGGAATAAATCCTCCTGCTCGAGCCCCCAGGAACATCAGGAAAAGAAGTATTGCGCTACAGGCAAACTGTACGAAACGCTATAACCCTAAACTCGGACGGTTCAGGCTTTAGGGTTTCTCTTTAACAACCCTAAACTCAGGGTTTCTAAGCGTCTTAGACTTAAACCCTCATCAGCCCTAGGCACCTCAAGAAACGAACCCGCAAACGACCAACATGCCTTGTACAAGCAACAGGTCAGAGCTGCTCCATGCATTGCGCAGGCCTTTTTCCAAGAGGGCTGAAAAGGGGGTGGTATCCAAAAGAAGAGCCCCCCCGGTGTGGTAGAGGGGTTTGAATAGTTAGCCATATCAATGATGAGGGTTCCCGTTCTATTTTTACTGTATCATACTGTCCCGCCAGACACCCCGACAGAATCATTAAGGTCCGTCGGTGTGCCACCAACACCTTGAGCTGAAGTACGGTTTCAATGTTGGCCATCTGGTGGAATCCTTAACCACTGCCACGGCAGTAATCCTAACATTTTTCCCCCAAAACCCTAAACCCTAAAACCTCAACCCTAAACCCTAAACCCTAAACAAAAAAAGCCTCAACATTTTGGCGTCGATCCCGGGGCCTCCGCGGGTAGAGTTGTTCCCAGCGCTTAGCCTTCTACTTGTGTACATTAGGTTGGGCCCGGTTCGGCGATGCTAGTAATTTCAGGTTAATTAAGTCTTGTTTCGACCCCTAGGCCCCATAGTAGTTCCTTTTTTGGGGATTACCTTATAGGGTTCTATATATGAAGCCCAAAAAGGAACTACTATAGTAGTTCCTTTTTGGGGATTACCTTATAGGATTCGATATATGGACCCCAGAAAGGAACTACTTTAGGGCCTATGGGGAGAGCTCTCTAATTTTTGATCACTAGCCACCGGCTTTGGAAGGTTTGTCTTACACCGTCCGAGGACAAGGGAATTCGGGTATCTTGCCCAGCAACCAAAGCTTCGCACTTCTGGCGACCTGGCAATGGACCGTCGGTGCATTCATATCGCATACATAGCGGCTCTTGAACGCAACCCTAAACCCTAAACCGCTTCAAAACTGAACTATGTTGGCTGCTGGGTTGGCCATTTCTGTTTTAACCCGAGGCCCGACCCGAATGGACCTGCAAAGAAGACCATCGACTCCATGTAAACCCTCAACCCGAAGCCCTAAACCCTGAACCCTGAACCCCCTGCAGCCAAGCGGCCCAGCGCAAGGATGGTCACCCAACCCAAACCTAAGCCCAAACCTCGAACCCCTAAACCTAAATCCTAAATCCTGACGGAGCCTTGAGGTTTTGAACCTACTCCTAAACCCTAAACCCTTACCCTACACCCTAATCTTAAACCCCCAACCCCTAAACCCTAAACCCTAAACCTTAAACCCTTAAACCCTAAACCCTAATGTTAAACCGCAAACCCCCAAACCCTAAAGGCACGTTGACTGTAAAGCCTTGAACCTGGGAGTCTCTCACGAAGCACCTCCTGTGCAGGTCGAGGAGAAGTTTGCGCCAGCTCGGCTTCGTGTTAAGGGTTCTAGTCAGAAGGGCTCTATCATAACGGTTCTAGAAGGGTGTCTACGAGGGTGCTAGTTCGGATTCAGCGTTGAGTTTTGGGATTTTTCTCAGCGGGGGGAAGAGGTGCTACGAAGGCAGCTAGGTGGAATCCAAAATAGGAGGCCTCTACGCAAGATTCTTAATCTCGCCTACCTCAGGCCCCTGACCGCCTGTGTTCAGTTCGAAGGTTCCTGTTTGGATTTGTTTATTCAGCCTCTGTGGGCGTAGGCGTAGGGCTTTCGATTTAGTGGGTGCAGGTTTTTGGAGGGGTGGGTTTACCCCAAACCCTAAAACCCTAAACCCTAAACCCCAAGGTCGCGACCCAAACCTCCTGCAACCGAACCCCGGAGGAGCGCATGGTGTATGAACCGTTTTGGGCTTAGGGGTTCTTTAGGGTTTATACTCAAACCCCGTAAAACCTGCCTGCTAAGGGTTCCTTATCGGACGCTGGTTTTGTTGTGGTAGAGCGTTTCGGGATTACGGGGGTAGTTGTGACGAGCCCAACTACGAAGTAGCGAGGTTTACTGAGGGTTGTTCGATTGCCTCGTGGTTTTCGTTGAAGTGAGGGCTGAAGGGCTGGAGTTCGAGGTTTGGAGTGCCCTGGGAGGGGGCAGACTCGTTTGATCGTTTGGTGTTCGGTACTAGATTAGATGGATTTGATGCTCCTGTGCCCGGCGATGACGAAGCTCCAGCAAGCGACCGCTGCTGGATCAAGCCAGGCTATGAAGGTCCTGCCTAGATGTGGACAGATACGCCTCAAAATGGCAGCCTCTCGCAAATTTCAAGCTTGTGACAAGCTTGTCTTGAACCCTAGCACTAGACCCTAAACCCTAGATATTTGTATATATATATATATGGGTAATGTT
>CAJNDV010031071.1:22131-34493 GCA_905221635.1 Symbiodinium sp. CCMP2456 | reverse complement strand
AGACCCCAAGACCCTAAAACCCTAAACCCTAAACCCTAAACCCCAAGCCCCTCTGAGACCCTAAACCCGAAGCCCCTAAACCCCTAAACTCTAAACCCTAGCTCACCTTCAAGGGAGGAGGTAGGCTTTAGGAAGCTCGGGCTTCACGGTTTAGGGTATAGGGTTTAGGGTTTAGGTTTCGGAAGGTAGGGTCAGCCCTCAAGCTCTGCGAACACTCCATACACGAACTTTATAGGGGCTTAGAGTTTAGGGTTTCGGGCTTCGAGTTTTGGGTTTCGGGCTTAGGGTTTAGATGCTAAACCTTCAACCATAGACCCGAAAAAAAGGCTTTAAAGGAACCCTGAAGGGAGCTCTTACTACACCCTAAACCCTAAACCCTAAACCCTAAACCCTAAACCCTAAACCCAAAACCCTAAACCCTAAACCTAAGCTCCAAACCCTAAACGCGTAGCTCTCTTGGAGCCCGGATGGCCAGCCTCAGGTCGTGAGGAGTCTGGTGTGGAATTTCGGGTCTCCTGCACATGAGAGCTGGCTTTAAAAGGGTTTAGGGTTTAGGGTTTAGGGTTTAGGGTTTAGGGGTTTAGGGTTTAGGGTTTAGGGTTTAGGGTTTAGGGTACTTTAGCGTCTGGGATTTAGAGTTTGCGGTTCGTGATTCGGGATTTAGGACTTAGGGTATACGATTTAGGGTATCAGGACTTAGGACTCAGGGTTTTCGAGTCAAGGTGGTCTTGGTTTTGGCTCCCTTACTTTCGGGGTACAAAAGGGGCCTTCATAATTAGAGCTGTGCTTCGGGCTACATGATACATTAGCGATAGTGGGGAAGTGGCATAGCATCACTGACTGTCCTGACCCCCACACTGTAGGCCCTACAACCCCAGATGCGGACGACTACTCGTACCAAAAACCCGAAACCCTTAACCCTACGTGGAGGTTCGTGGGTAATTATAAGTAGGGATATAAGTAGGATAGCTATAGTCATAACCTAATTACATTAGGGGGCTTATGACTCCCCTATTATACCTACTCATGAACCTCCAAGTGAGCCCTCAGCCCTAACCCCTTTCCACGGTTTAGGGTTTAGGGTACGGAGTCGGGCTCGGGGTTCAGGGCCATCAGGGCGTTCAGGATACCTTTGGGCTGTGTCAAATGCTTGCACTTCAGCCCCAAAACCCTGAACCCTAAACCCCAAAACCCTGAAACCTAAACCTAGACCCCAAAGCCCTGAAGCCAAAGCCCAAAAACCCTAAAGCCTAAATCCCAACACCCGTAGCCCTGAACAGTTTTACAACGCTCAGACTAGCGAAGAGGCGCCTGCTTTTCCACGAACTCATTGAGCATGCCAGCCTGCGGCGATTGCGGTTTAGGGTTTAGAGTTTAGGGTTTAGGGTTTTGAACTCCTACTTTTGCTAATGGAGCTCAAGTCGCGGTTCTTTGGGTCCCTTTTCGTCGGGGGGTCCTTCGAAACGGACCCCAAACCCTAAACCCTTAACCCCAAACCCTAAACTCCACACCCTAAGCCCTAAACCCGAGTATCTGAGGGCTTATACCAGAGTCTCTGGCATCTGAAACTCGCAGGGCAGGTCCGGGTGTCCCTAAACCCTAAATGGTGTCAGTAAGGGCTAGGGAGACTCTTGGGGATATAAGGTTCCTTCTAAGAGAGCGATCATGCAGGGTTAAGAAGGGTCCCCTTTAAGGGGTCTCCCTAATACTACCTAGGACTAAACCCCAAACCCTCGCGAATCTAAACCTTAAACCCTAAACCCTAAACCCTGTATGCTGAGGATGTTGGGCTTCGCATCCAGGGAGGATATACGCTTCAGGGCCTAACTTAGTTGCTGCCCAGAAAAGTGTACACTTTCAGTTTTATAGTAGGTAATATTATCCCAAAAAGTGTAAAGTGTATCCACTCAGCTACTGAGCTAAAGTTTTCGGGGTTGATGTAGGGGCTTTAATAATGAGACTAGGGTTTTGGAGTTCCTTTTTACACTCTTACCTAAAGAGTCATACCCTACCCCTTTTTAAGGTACCTAGTTTTATGGTTCGGATCTGCTATATAAAAAGTAGGTACCTTAGACAAGGGGTAGGGTATGACCCTATAGGTATAGTAGATAAAAACCCGAACCCTAGTCTAATCATTAAGGCGGCTGTACCAGGCGGTTGGGTTTGGGGGTTTGGGGTTGCTAGTTTCCCGTCGGTCGGCATTCTGTTCTGCGGGAACATCTGGCATGTAAAGCGCAGCTATTTCACGCACCAGCTATCCAAAAGCCCAGCCCACATCCCAACCCCATTTCGTTCAAGGGTTCGACCCTAACCCCTAAACCCCAACCCTTTTGTTGAAGGGTTCGACGCTTGGCGATCTATCGGCATGCAGGTGCGCGGACGCCACGAGCTTCCGAGTAAGCTTGGGGGTTCAGGCTCCATGACACCGCCAACAAACGCCAGTTTAGGGTTTAGGGGTTAGGGTTTAGGGTTTAGGGTTTAGGGAACGCAGTGCTTAATCCGCTTTGAATGGCAAGTGTTGTCAAGCCTTCGGTCCTAAGGGTCCAAGTAGTCCTTATTTATGGTTTTAGGTACCCTAAGAGGCCCCAAAGTCCTTAAATAATGGGTAGGGTTTAGGGTTTAGGGTTTAGGGTTTAGGGTTTAGGGTTTAGGGTTTAGGGTTTAGGGTTTAGGGTACTTGGACCCTAAGGGTTCGGTCCTAACTCAATTCAGGCGGTCGCCTCCTCACTCGCAGTGTAGCCGGAATCCAAGCCTGCAGGACGCTTGAACTGGGCTTTCGTTGAGGTCTATGGTGCAGGATTTAGTTAGTGCTTAGGATGGCTTCTGTTGTTTAGGGCTTAGATGGGCTTAGGGTCCTTGTCAGGGGCCTCGAAACAATCATCAAAATGGGATTGTTACAGGACTCTGGAGGCTTGTAACACGAGTTCGTTCGGTTTTATCGGGTTGGGGGTACGTCTATGCTCAGGATGTACCATGAAGGAATAACGCAGTCCATTATCGGCACCACGTGGGACAAAGAACTGGCTGGATGCATCAGCCCTGCATCCTAAACCCTAAACCCTAAATCCTAAGCCCAAACTGGCTGCATGGACCTGCCTAAAGCCCAGAACCTCAATCCCGATCCCGACGCTAAACCTTGAGACTTGAGCCCATTGCATTTTGAGAATGGCGCGCTCTCGGGATGATATAGGGTTTAACGTTCAAGGTGTTTTGGAGGGGGCGGATTATAACACGACGACAATAAGAAACCCAAAGAACGCTACTACTCATAGTTCCCACTTGGAGGTTCATGCCTAGTTATAAGTAGGGTTATAAGTAGGGCAACTATAGTTATAACCTATATTAGGGGACTTATAACACCACTTATAACTACCCATGAACCTCCAAGCACCCGTACATTCGCCCCCTATGGCCGTGTCCGCCAGGACTCGAGCCTCGGAATCTTTGTGATCTGCGCCCAGGGGAAGGGTAGAGTTTTGGGCTCTATCCATAGGCCCTGAAGTAGTTCCTTTTTGGAATTCCCTAATAGGATTCTAAATATGAACCCCCAAAAAGGAACTACTTTAGGGCCTATGGGTAGGGTTTGGGGGTTTCCCTGGACCCTTTTAAACCAGGACCCATATCCAGTAAGGAAGCCTGCAAAGGCAGCTTCTCTGAGGTTTTCGGGCCTGAGTTGTTATAGAATAGGGTTTTATGGCGTATGATGTAGTTATAAACCCTAAACCCTAAACCCTAAACCCTAAACCCTTATAAGTTATAGTAGGGAACACCAGGGAACAGTATTAGCCACTACTCCCACGTCTATATTGCCCGCCCCCAGAGGGTCCGAGTACCCAAAATAGTGAGGTTTTAGGTCCCAAAATCCATGCTCTGAGTGGTTTTTGGACCCTGAAACCCTACTATTATTTGGGCACTTGGACCCTTAGGGTCTGTCAGCCTTTGGAGTTTGAAGCCAAAAAGCCTAAACGCCGTAGCTGATATCCGAAGCTGAAATCGCCGGTTCTTTCCCAAAGGCTCCAAAATTGTTCAAAGCAGGTAGCATTTATAGGCTTTAGACCCCAAAGTAGGTACTATTTGTGTACTTGGAGTCTTAGGGTTTAGCTTTAAGTCTGACCCATGAGACCAAGAGTCAATGCTTCAGCCTGCAAGCTACAACCCGACCACACCAAAGACAATCAAAAGCGAAACCTAAACCCTAAACCCTAAACCCTAAACCCTAAACCCCTACACCTATCACGTAAACCCGAAGCCCTCGACCTTGAACACCCTGACCTAAACCCTCCCTACACCCTCAAGTCCTCCAGGCATCTCAAGCAAATCGATGAAGCGACCGCCGGCGGCTGCAATGGTGTCCTTCCCAGTTTAAGCTGCAGGGCCCCAAATTCTGGCTGTTTCTAATGAGGTGCTGTACTTGGAGGTTCATGGGTCGGTATAAGTAGGGTTATACGTTATATAAGTCCCCGAATATAGGTTATATCCTACTTCCAACCCTGCTGTGACTACCCGTGAACCTCCAAGTAGGGTATGATCTAGGGATGAGGGCCTACTCTTTCGGAATTCGTACTACCGCTGAAGATGGTCATTGCTGTCACTACTGGACGACTTGAAGTTTTCGAGATTCTGAGATAGATACATACATACATATATACATATACACCTATATCTATCTACCTATCTGTATATATATATATACATATATGTACATATGTATATATGTATATATCTACAGATATACACATACATATAAATATAAATAAACAAATAGATAAATAAACACATATATATATATACACATACCTTTGTGAACCTACATATACCCACATTCGGCGTAGCGCTACAGAACAACACCAGCAACAACAACTGCCCTGAAAATCCTGTAAGCCATTGGCCATCAAACCCCAGTGCCTTCCAGCCCGGACATCCCACACCAATACAAGTCATAGCCGTCATACTATGTCATGGGGACCTTTAGGGTTTGGTGATTAGGGGTTTGGGGGTTTAGGGGTTTAGGGTTTAGGGTCATTACACTATGCATTCTGGGGAACAGTAACTGTCAGAGCTACGAGTATCTGCACACCTGACTGCCTGGAGTCATCCTACCCGGAGTGAACCCAGACTGAGTAACGTCTGTATTCTAAATGATGCCCCCCACAAACCGTATACCCTAAACCCCTAAACCCTTACAACCCTAAACAACAAACAACTAAACCTTAACCCCTCCACGGGCAACAAGGCCCTAAGGTAGCAACACCCGGCATGCCGCTCAAGACATCCTTCGACGAAGACCCTCAACACCACCAATGAAACAAAGAGCAAGCCAGTCAGATCTAAACTACGGAAGCCATAATAACAAAGAAGCCAAAGGAGGTAGGTTGTGCAGCTTTTCTTGGAGGTTCATGGGTAGTTGTAGGTAGGGTTACAAGTAGGGTAACTGTAGTTATAACCCATACTAGGAAACTTATATATCCTCTTATAACTACCCATGAACTAAACCCTAAACCGTAAACCCGCAACCCTAAGAAGGCCCTACACCAAGCCAGTCTAAGCCCCGAGCTCTAGGCCCAGACAAAACCAGGAAAAAAGAGCTTAGTGTTTAGGGTTTAGGGTGCCTTATATGCTTCAGAAATTGGGCTACGTACTCTACTAAATACACAACACGAACTATGAGGGACAATTTAAGGGGTTCTGTTCGGGTTCTATGAAAGACCGTAATCCCTAATCCTGACTAAACCCTATACCCTAAACCCGAAATGGCCCTAAGTCCTAAATCCCAAACACGATATAAACCCTAAATCCAAAACCCTAAACCCTGAATGGCCTTAAATCACAAACCCTAAATTTTAAATGGCCCCAAATCATGACCCTTTGGCCTCGGGGACCTCGCCGTGCTGTGCCACAAAGGCGCCCAGGTGATGGACGCCCGAAGGACCGGCCTAGGATAGGGGCCTGAATAAGTTCAATGGGGCCTTTAGAAAACATATAGATATAGAGATAGCGATAAACATAGACGTAGATATAGATATGGATAAAGTTCTAGATAAAGAAGATAGATAGAATTCTAGATACAGATATCTATAGGTATAGATATGGCATAAATCTAAAAATAGACGTAGGTATCGGCAGATATAGAAATATAGAAATAGATATAGATACAGATTTAGATATAGGTACAGATATACTTCTAATAAGGGGCCCTAGGAAAAATGTTTATACTTCTTTGGGCTTCTATAGTAGAAACTTTTCGCTTGGGATGAGATTAGGATTTCCAGCTCAGTGTCTAGGATTGTGAGGTTCAGCGATCTAGGATTTTGGGGTGTAAGGGTCTACGTGCCGCTTCTAGATTTAGAGCTTTGCGGTTTAAGGTTTATTATATAAACCGGAGCAGTTTCGTCTTCTTTGCCTGAGGGAGGGGGTCTATAACTTACAGTCTACATGGAGGATTCGTATTTTGCAGTTGCTTGGTCTTTTGCTGTCGGGGCATCTATAATCTAGGCCATCTAGGGTTCGGTAAAGGGCAAGGCTCAGTAGGTGGTCAAATGGCAGACAGCGTTTTTCTGTTTTGGTACGCTTTCTCCCCTTTGAAGCTCTTGTGGGCGTCGAGGAATCCAAAGTAGCATGGATGTCTGAGAAATGCCACTACTTACGACCTATCATGTATCACTAGCAGACAACTAATAATCTAGGTCACCTTTAATGATAACTTCTAAGTCATATTGTGTGGTCTGAGCTTGAACTGCTTGAAGGGTCTTGCGCATCTTTATAGTCAGCCTCCCGGGGTGAGCCTCTGCAGGCTCTGGACAATTCGGTTGAAGCCCATATACCTCATGATAGTACTAGATGGGCTCCTGGAACCTACATATTATCATATCTATATATATATATATACACACACACTTATACACACACACACATGTAGTAAGCAGTAGCATATGGGTAACTGATACCCGGATACCCAAGACGCTCAACGCTGGCGCAAGAAGCGAACGACTTCAGTAGGTGGGCAGGTTGCGCTGCGTTTTATCCCTAAGCCCCTATTTTTGAAGTGTTCATGAGTGTTATGAAGATGCGGGTTAGGGTTTAGGGTTTAGGGTACCCTGGCTACCCTTAACCCTAAACCCTAAACTGCTGAGGATTGAAATCTTCCGAGGGCTCTTGACACGAAGCCGACGATCGGAAGGATGAGCCGAGCTTTCAACTCCTAGACCTTCACCCCAAACCCTAAACCCTAGACCCTAAACCCTAAACCCTAAACCCTAAACCCTAAACCCAAAGCCCTAAACCCCTAAACCCTAAACCCTAAAACCTTCTGGTACCAGGATCCTCAGAGCCCTTCCTGGAAGCTCGGTTAGTCCCGGCTGGACTTGTCATCTGTAGTTAGAAACTACAGGTTTAGGGTTTAGGGTTTAGGGTTTAGGGTTTAGGGTTTAGGGTTTACGGAGACCCATTTGATAGGATAACCCTTTCCCCAAGGGTCCAAGTAGTCCTGATTTATGGGTTTTAGGTACCCAAACAGGCCCCAAAGTCCTTAAATAGTGGGTGCTTGGACCCCAGGGTTTCCACATCCTCGTGGTGGGACCCTGATTATACTTGGAGGTTCACGGGGTAGTTACAAGTGGAGTTATAGGTCCCCTAATATAGGTTATAACTATAGTTACCCTACTTATAACCCTACTTATAACTACCCATGAACCTCCAAGTAGGGTTTCCCCTAAACCCTAAACCCTCAACCCTAAACCCTAATCATCGTGGTGGGACTCTGATTATAGCCACGAGTCACTGCTCCGAGTCTGGGCAGGGGATCAATGAATTGTCTCTGCTGTGGTGGCCTTGTTCTACGGTCTAGGGTTTAGGGTTTAGGGTTCTGCTAGTCACATGCTTCGGTATGTTGTTGTAAGGACATACGACCAGACGGTTGCGAGGTAATGGAGCAGATTGCTGTTTAGCACACTGACGTTATCACAGCACCATTCTCGTCATACCAAGCAAAGAAATGACCAGGGTATTTTACCGAATCTAGCCCTGCACTGCTGTATTCCTGTAAGTGGACAGTAGAAATTCTCGACGATTGTTGCGCTGTATCGGTACCTTACTATGCCATGGTAGCTAGAACCTACCACCACAAAGCTTCCACCCAAAAGCTTTCCCCCCAAATCCTAAACTTTAAACCTGGTAACCCTAAACCCTAAACCCTAAACCCGAGACCGCATGGACACTGAGGTTGGCTCGTGACCGGTCTTTGTACATTTCCTGCTCTTCGCCGTTACCTCTCTGTGGACAACGCAAACGCAAGGGTTTAGGGTTTTGGGGTTTAGGGTTTGGGGTTTAGGGTTGGGTTTAGGGTTTAGGGTTTAGGGTTCAGGGTTTGGGGCTCTCCGATTTAGGGGTTCTGGGGGCTCTTGGTATGAGGCTGAGAATTGTGGGGTTTAGGGTGTCAGGGTTTCAGTGTTTAGTCTAGGTGCGTGGGATTTCTGGCTCTCTACTTGGAGCTTCACTCAATGGATTTGTAAACTACCTCCTACAGTACTTAACAACTTTAACTACAGTAGGTAACTCCGATCAAGGGAAGCACAACCGAGGTATATAAAGACGTGTGCACAAATACGCTGCTTAAGAGTGTAGGCACTGAGTCCCTAGAGTCCAGAGTTGCAGGTCTTCTGATTCTGAATGCCCAAACCCAATACCCTAAAATTACCCCCAGCCCTAAACCCTTAACCCTAAACCAAACTCGCAAACCCTAAACCCTGAACTCTAAACCAAACTGCGAACCCCTAAACCCCAAACTCCCAAATAGTATAGGTAATTATAGTAAGCCGTAAATTCTAAAAATTCTAAATCCTAAGTTCAGAAACTTGTACGGTTTAGGGTTTAAGGTGTGAGCCTTATAAGCCTCTATGCCCTAAACCCTAAACCCTAAACCCTAAACCCTAAACCCTAAACCCTAAACTCTAAACCTTATAAGCCTCTATGAACCAAACCCCAAACTCCGAAACCCTAAACATCCGACGCTGGACATCCACGGAAGCCTCGAAGCCAAAGCCTAAACCTCCGGAGCCTCCGAGCCCGACTAGGCTTTCGGTTTTCGGGTTTAGGCTTTAGGGTTTAGGGAGTTAGGGTTTAGGGATTTAATAGGGATTTAGGCTTTAGGGTTTAGGGATTTAGGGTTTAGGGATTTAATAGGGATTTAGGCTTAAGGGTTTAGGGATTAGGGTTTAGGGTTTAGGCTTTAGGCTTTAAGGTTTAGGGTTTAGGGTTTGGAGGATTTGGGATTTAGGGTTTAGGGTTTGGGGTCTCGTGTTCAATGGCGGCAACAACAACAACAACAACAACAGCAACAACAACGACGACGACTACTACCACTACTAGTAGTACTTTACTACTGCTTTACTACTACTCGCGCTACTTGTACAACGACTAACGACTGTGATGGCGAAGCGACGGCGATGACGGCTGCGACCGCGACCGCCGTCGACGACGACTGCGATGTTGGTTGCATCTGCAGCGGCGATGGCGGCTGCACGACGATGACGACGACGACTACTACCTACGGTCCACCCGTTCTGTGACGCAAAACAGGGGGATTGAACAAATTTAGCTTTTGTGCGAATCCGAATTTGGCTGGCGAAATCGCTGAATTCATGCAATGATGACGATCATCATCATAATCATATGCTTATTCTTCTTCAGCGTCATCACCAGCCAAATCAGCATGCAAACAATCGTACTGCTCTTGATCATGCAACCCATCCTCGATTGATTGCATCATCACTGTCATCATCATCATCACCATCATGTCCACGGCCATGAACAACATAATCGCGACCATCGTCATGATCACCTTCAACGATAATCAACATGATCACCCGGCATGGTCTGAGTACAAAACCAAGAATGCTTTTAGCGTAGGGGCCTTAATAATTAGAATAGGGTTTCGAGCTCCTTTGTAGTATAACCATAAAAAGAACCCTAAGGAATAACATGGTAATTCTTTTGGCTTCTATATTAGTGTTCTGCTTTCCGATATCCAAAAATCTAGCTGGGGATCGTGTTGCTGTTGCTGCTTCGGCAGAAGGCAAGACAGTTCGCTTCTCAAAACAGAAACCCGTCGCGAGACTTGAAGCAAGGAGCACCCTGCATCACGATGACACTCCGAAAGCCTGAACACTGTCTGAAAGTGAAAACCCTGGGAACTAGACGACGAGAGTCTAAGAAATAGTTGAATTGCGAGTACTACTGCATCGAACGGTTGCTATGGCCATTTTCTGATGGTCGCGATCCTTTCATCATCGTTGTCAGGCAGTCACTGCAACACTCCAAACCCAAAACGCCATACCCTGAAACCCCAAAACCCCAAACCCCAAAACCTAAACCCTTAACCAATATAGGGGCCTTAATAATTAGAGCAGGGTTTTGGGGCCCATTATACTATGTTTATATTCAGGAACCCCCAAAATAGTATTGGTAATGGTGTAGGCCCCTATAATACGAGCTTCAGCCCTAAACCATAAACCCAAACCCCTAAACCCTAAACCCTCAAACCCTAAACCCTAAACCCTAAAGCCAGCTCCAATTGTCTAGGGCCCTGGCTTGGCTCCACGAGCAGGCAGTGGAGACGCTGGCTAGCGATCTCCTGCCCTGAGCACTTGGAGGTTCATGGGTAGTTATAAGTAGGGTTTAGGGTTTAGGGTTTAGAGTTTTGGGAGTTTAGGGTTTAGGGTTGAGGGTTTAGTGTCTACTTGGAGGTTCATGGGCTTATAACTACCCATGAACCTCCAAGTAGACACTAAACCCTCAACCCTAAACCCTAAACTCCCAAAACTCTAAACCCTAAACCCTAAACCCTACTTATAACTACCCATGAACCTCCAAGCAGGTGCTGTGGTTTCTTGGAAGTTACAGAGGGGTTTACAGTTCTAGGGCTTGGGGTTTAGGGTTTAGGGGGTTTAGGGTTTAGAGTTTAGGGGTTTAGAGTTTAGGGGTTTAGGGTTAGGGGTTTAGGGGTTTTGGGTTTTGGGTTCTAGGGTTTAGGGTTTAGGGTTCTAGGGTTTAGGGTTTAGGGTTCTAGGGGTTTAAAGGTTTAGGGGTTTAGGGTTTAGGGGTTTAGGGGTTTAGGGGTTTAGGGTTTAGGGGTTAGGGGTTTAGGGGTTTAGGGTTTGAACTTTGGACTTTGGGGCTTAGGGCTTAGGGTTTGCCGCGCACAAAGCTTTGGCTTCGGAACCCTAGCGGCGATGTTGTATGGCTTAAGGCGGCTGACGTGTGCCTTTCCTTAGACCTGGGAATTGTTAGGTGGTGCAAATTTGAGAGGCATCGGTCGCCGTAGTTGCGGCAAGCACAGCAGGCCACACCCATGCATGATGTTGGGGTCCGTGATTGGGGCTTATGGCTGCTGTATGTGCCTCAATCATCATAGCATAGTCTTAAGGCATTAAAGCGAAGGATCTGCTGATTCTTCGCGAGCTGAGGTTTTATTGGTTTCGAGGTTGAGGACAAAAGGCTTATGGGGTTGGTGCTTTGGGGAATGAGGTCTGGGATTGCCACATCCGACCAGAGAAAGTTGTTTGCTGGTCTTCTCGTTTCGAATCTTCCCGCCGTGATGCGAAGCCCAGAAGGGGCTCAAATGAAAAAAACACTTGTGTACATTAACGCCGACCTATCCGCCTGTTGGAATTACTCCTCACTGCCATGCACTCAACGCCGCCACAAAACAGCACTATTGAATCCGATGACAACTCTACACTTAAAGCCGAGAATTTCACCGCGTGACACGAACCCAGCAACACCTGGACTGCATCCGAAACTCATTCGCATATGCAGAGCCAACTGAACCCCTGAGAACCCACTCTGTGGCCTTCGAGAGGCGTGAACAAGCAGGTTTAATATTCCCTGAACTTATATAGTAAGAAGTAGCAGAACATAATACCCCCGAACCCTATTATAAGCCCTGAGTATGTTCGGGAACTAGCTGCACAACCGAGCATGCCACGATTTGAATCCGAGGGCTGTGCCTCAGGCGTATCTTCCCTCATCCTGCGCGAGCATGCTCGGGAGGTGCTGCACTTGGGTTCTAGAGGCTCAGGGAATTTCAGTTTAGGTCATAGGGCCTTCAAAGCCACAGCATCATGGAACCCTAAACCCCACACATCCCTAAACCAAAACCCCTAAACCCGGAACCCTGAAACCCTCTAAATCCTACAACCTAAACCTAAACCCAACGTGTCCCAACAACCCTAAAAAAACCCTAAACCCAAAGCTCTGTGACAAGCAGCCCAGGACTAATTTCCGTCGAGGCAGAGCATTTGGGAATCTTAGGTTCGGCTCAGGGTGCCGGGTTAAGGGCCTCCGGACCTTTAGGGTTTAGGGTTTAG
>CAJNDV010031071.1:8425-18450 GCA_905221635.1 Symbiodinium sp. CCMP2456 | reverse complement strand
TTGTAGGGTTTGTAGGGTTTGGGGTTTAGGGTTTAGGGGCTTCGAGTTTCGGGTTTAGGTTTTAGGTTTTAGGGGTTTTAGGGGTTTAGGGGTTTAGGGGTTTAGGGTTTAGGGTCTGCAAGCCCTACCTTAAACTACAAAACCCTACTTTTTTGTAGGTTCTTATTTACTACAAACCCTAATATGGAGTTTATATAAGTATAAGCCCCAATATGGAATTTATAGGGACCCTACAAAAAAGTAGGTTTTAGTAGGTTAAGGTAAACCCTAAACCCTAAACGGGTTTGGGGTTGAGGATTTAAGGTCTGCGGTTGAGGGCTTAGGGCTGTAATGGATCATTTGGGCTTTACATGGGTGTTGTGCTGAATCCGGGTTCAGGGCTAAGGGGCTTTGGAGCTTGACGCTTTAGGGGTTTAGTTAGGGTTTAAGGGTTCAGGGTAAGGGGTTTAGAGCTTAACGGGTCAGAGATGTAGGGGGTTTGGGGGCGAGAAATTTTGGTTTAAGGTTTAACGCAGCAGCTTGAGTAATGAGAATGCGGTTTGGGGTGTTTCGTAGGACAACTATATAAATACTTTCAGGGGATGTCCGTACGAATTGTACAGACTTGTATGATATGGGGGGAATTAATGTTTGGTGTGGGCTTTATGCTATACTAGTTGCTAGATACTACATCCAAAACTGGAGCCCTAAGCAATGCTGTTGCTGGTTCTTCTGACCCCTATAAAAGTTAGATGGGCGGGGCATCGCTGGCAAGGACAAACTTCAGCTCCTAGGAGTTCAGGTTTATAAGCCTATGGGAGCTCAAGCTTTAGGGCTTAGGAGGTGTTTAGGGCTTAGGGCTTCGAACTTAGCTTTAGGGCTCCGGGGCATTTTGCTTGTTGGAGATTACGTACGCAGGGTTCGACTTTGGGTTTGGGACTTGGGTGCTCAAGTCTGGAGCTAAGGGTAGGGCGCAGCCTTAGGCATTCATGAACGGACCTTGAGGAATATTTGTTTTAGGCCTGTCTAACTATAGCCGAACTACCATCTCCTTATAGTGCTTGTAAAGGTGAAGAGACCAACCGGTCTGCGGCAAGCGTTGAGCGGTCGGACCTGAAAAATAATGCTCTCCGACGTCCTCACTCGAATGTAGCCACTCATCCATTCCAATCAACGCCATCTGGTCCCTGACTGGTGTCTCCTCATCCATCACTTGTTCTTCCCAGGGCTTTCGTTCCCGCAAGAGGATCTGACAGAGACATCGTCCGACGCAGCGGTAACTGTGCGAGTTTTCTGCCCACCTCGAGCAAATGCGGGTGCAATAGCTGCGGATGGGAAGGTGTGAGCCTGGCGTTCCAGCCACAATGGACGCAAAACAGGTCGGCGTAGGACGTGGCGAGTAGTCTGTGGCGACGGAAGCCAGCAGCTGGCAACCCGGAATGGACCACGGCCCGTGATGTGCCATGGGGGGAGGCAATGGCGGGGTGACGTCGACAACTCGGACGGATTGAGCTGTTATAGCTGTCGCAACCAGGACGGATCGCACATGGTTTTGGTCGCCCGGCGAAGGGGCTCCAGCCCGAGCCAGTCGGCAAACGCCGAGCGACAGCAAGGGCCTTCCGGAGTCAAGTCGCGGAGGGCAGACCTCAGTTGTCAGTTTCCAGTTGTCATCACATCAGCCAGCAAGACTAGCCCTAAACCCTAGACCCTAAGCCGAACTGTATGCTGGGGTCCCTAAACCCTAAACCCTAAACCCCTAAACCCAAAGCCGAACGGTATGCTGGGGTCCCTAAACCCTAAACCCTAAACCCCTAAACCCTAAGCCGAACTGTATGCTGGGGTTTGGGCGCATGGAGCCAGGGAGCCCTGAGCCCCTTCTGACTTGTGAGGGCTGCCAAGACCACCTAGATCTTATTCATCCCCACAATTCCCCGGTTCCGGGTTTTGGGGCTTAGGGGCTTAGGGGTCTAGAGTTTAGGGTTTAGGGTTTAGGGTTCAGGGTTGTGGGGCTTAGGGGCTTACGGATCTATGGCTTAGGGGGGTTTGGGAGTTGAGGGCTGAGGGGCTTAGGGTTTCGGGGCTTAGGGGTTTACGGGTTTGGCCCTCGGGCACCCAAATAGTATATACTTTGGCCCCCTAGTACCAAAATAGGGGCTACTTTTGAGGCGAAATGTATAACTATATGTGTACATGGACCCTCAACCCTTACCCTAAACCCACAGATAGGGTAGGGTAAAGAACACAGGTCCGAACCTCAGCGCCGAAACCCGAAGCCCCCGACCCCTAACCCCAAAACGGTGAATCCGACACCCTAAACCCTAAACTGCTAAAGGCCCCTTCCGCCAAGAGTTTAGGGTCTAGGGCTTAGGGACTCAGGTTTAGGGGTTTAGAGGTTCAGGGGCTAAACTCCTAAAGGCCTAAACCTCCAAGAGTTTTCTGATTTAGGGTTTAGGGGCTTAGGTTTGGGGGTTTAAGGGTTCAGGGGCTTCAGGGGCTTCAGGGGTTTAGGGTTTTAGGGGTTTCGGGTTTAGGATGCTGAACCCCAGATGCTCCTCGGATGGGCTCCATACTCGGATCAGGAGGTGTCCAGCCAATTCCCTGATTGCTACGACGCCTTTCCCCTACCCCGGAATGAGGGTTTCGTTAGGAATCCGAACATTCACCCCTGAACACTAAACCAAGCCCTGGAACTCAATAATATGGGGGCATTAGTGATTAGAATAGGATTTTGGGGCCCATTAAACTATAATTATACTAAAGAACCCCCTAAATGTACTATAATTAATTATAATGAAGCCCCAAAATAGTATTGGTAATTATTTAGGCCCCTATATCAAACCCTGCCCTGAACTTCTGAACCTCAAACCCGAAAACAATGATCCCTGAGTCCCGGGCAAGCGCTGCGACTGAAGGCGTGCCAGATCTTCCTCTCCCTGTCGCGATGGCAGCTTCGTACTGTAGGGGCCTTAATAATTCGAATAGGGTTTTGGAGTTCCTTACCATAATTAGAGTATAATAGACCCCAAACCCCCTCTTCTAATTATTAAGGCCCCTACATTACAGAAAGACAGCCAGGGGCTTACGGCTTTGGGGGCCTTGAACGTCCGGAGTTGTTTGTCGATGGGGCGCTGAAGTGGCTTTAGGGTTGACGGGGTTTTGGTTGAGGGCCTCCAGTCAAAAAACCATCGCGGCGAACTACGAAGCTGGATGCCTAAACCCTAAACCCTAAACCCGTAAATCCTAAACCCTAAGCCCGTAAATCCTTAACCCTAAACCCTGGCCCCTAAACCCTTTGGGGTTCAGCACCGTTGGGCCTCTGAGGGCTTTGAAACTTAAAATTTGAGGTGTAGGCAGGGACTCCCTGAACTGCAGCATCCTTTAGGGTTTAGGGTTTAGGGGTTTAGGGGTTGAGAGGTTCAGGGGTTTAGGGTTGAGGGATTTAGGGGTAGGGTTGAGGGGTTTATGGGTTTAGGGTTCAGGGTTGAGAGGTTTAGGTGTTTAGGGTTGAGGGGTTTAGGGGTTTAGGGTTGAGGGGTTTAGGGGTGTAGGGGTTTAGGGGTTTAGGGTTAGTTCAGGCGAAGACAGAGGCTAGACAGTGATTGGGTCCTTCGTCGCGGCGAGCAGCACGTCTGCCACCGAGACATCTTTGGTCACATCCTGCTGCAGGCTCGCCTGATAACAGGGTTTGCAAGGACTCTGACTCTCATGCCCTTGAACCCAGGATTCCTTGCTCGGGGGTTCATGGGCACTTATGGGTGGAATTATAAGTCCTCGAATATAAGTTATAACTATAGTTATCCTACTTTTAAGCCCACTGATAACTACCCATGAACCTCCAAGTGTGGAATCCCATCGTGATTGAGGGATACTGCCTTTCAAAGTTCCAATTTTAGCAACCCCAAACGCAAAGCCTCGCCACGTTGCCAGGAAAACCCTAAACAATCGAAGAGAGTGATGGACTTGAGGTGAAGGTTTGTGCGTGGTGGTGACGACGATGACAATTAATGACAATGAGTAAGGATGAAGGATGAGGTGTGAGGATGAGAATGCGGATGATGATGAGGATGCGAATGAAGAGGAGGAGGAGGAGGACTTCACAGGTTCAGGTAATTTGTAAGGTTGTTTAAGGCGCTACAGGTTAAAAGGACTCACGGTCAGCCGCATCCCTACATGCTGAATTACTCTGAAACCGAAAACCCACTCTCAAGGAGTGTAAGCTTGATTGCGACGCGAGGCTCGCACGTTAGAGATTCAGTGTTTACGTGTTCCCAAACCCCTAAACCATAAACCCTAAACCCCACCCTAAACCCTAAACCCTAAGCCCTAAACCCTACACCCAAACCCTAAACCCTACCCTAAGACCCTAAACCCTAAACCCTAAGCAGAACCCGGAACCTGGTAGGTCCATCCCAGCTCCGGGTGCGTCTGGTGAATCGTGCGGACGGCCGACACGAACAACTCGCCAGACTTCCTGCTGTTACACTTCCACTGCTTGTAAAGCTGTAATAGTCGTAGTAGCAGCAGCACCAGTTGACAATATTACTTGCACTGTTCGTAAAAATTGCAGTAGTCGTAGTACCAGCAGCAGCAGATGATAACATTGATGATTACTGTTGTTGCTGCGATTGTTTTTGCAGTTGGGATTGCCGTCGCAGTTGAAGTGGCGGTTTGGGTTGCGGTTGTGGCTGTCTTTGCAGTTGCTGCTGCCGTTTCTGTTGCTGTTGTGTTGTGGTTGCTGCTGCTGTTGCTGCTGCTGTTGCTGCTGCTGTTGTTGCTGTTGTAGTTGTAGTTGTTGTTGTCGTTGTTGCTGTTGCCGTTGCCGTTGCCGTTGCCGTTGATGTTGTTGCTGTTGTTGTTGGAGATGGTTGTGGCGGTGGTGGTTGAGGTGGTTGTGGTGGTGGTGGTGGTGGTGGTGGTGGTGGTGGTGGTGGTGGTGGTGGCGGCGGTGGTGGTGGTGGCCTGCTACATGTACGGTCAGCTACTGTGAGCAATGCTCCTCCAGCACAGCTGCTCCTACCAGCAGTGCCCTTCATGCAACTAACACCTCAGTCCAACGACTGACCAAAGTACGAAAACAGAAAGCGACTATAGTGCTTTTGGCTAATGTGCCAGCCCGGTGTAGCGCGCAGGCATTCACTGGTCCCCGGAATATCTTGCCAACCCAGGTTCCAGAGGCACAAACCTCGACAGAAGAAGGCGCAGTAACACTGGCAAGATCACAAGCAGAAATACGTAGTTAGTAGTAGTCACAAACAGCGACAAGGAACCGGAACGAAGCTCAGACCCTGTTGTGGCTGAGTTGCTTATTATAAGTAGAGTATAATATACCCCAAAACCATGTTGTAATTTTTAAGGCCCCTAGATCAATGAAGTTTCGAACCTCAACCAATTACATAGATCCCTCAGGCTGTGGGGACGTGTACCAGACTTTTCAAATCTAGTAAAAAAACAAAAACCCCCTCGTATCCCTAAACCCCTAAACCCCTAAACCCTAAACCCTAAACCCCTAAACCCCTAAACCCTAATCCCCTGAACCCTAAACCCTAAACCCCTAAACCCAAACCCCTAAACCCTCAAAAGCACCACAGAGGTCCTGCAGCCGATGCTCAGCATGGGATGCTCCATCACGAAAGGCACGGAAGCCTGTATCTAAGGGCTTTAGGAGGGACCGTTTAGGGTTTAGGGTTTAGGGTTAAGGGACCCTTAATAGGGACCCTTGTAGGTTATTGGGGTTAATATGGAGACTACCTGGCTATATAAGGGGTATATAAGGCTATACAATGGTTATTTAAGGTAATGGGATGAAGGGTCCCTCTTACTTAAAGGATCGCGGGACTTAGTAAGTAGGGTTATAACTAAGGTAACTATACTTATAACCCCAATTAGGGGACGTATAACCTTACTTACTAAGTCCCATGATCCTCCCTCTTAGAGGTCCCTCCTAAAGTCCTTCGACTGGAGCAACAGCTCTTGCCATCGCCTAAACCCTGAACCCTGAACCTGGGCTCTGAGTTTAGGGTTTAGGGTTAAGTGGTTTAGGGTTTAGGGTTAAGTGGTGTAGGGTTTAGTGTTAAGTGGTTTAGGGTTTAGGGTTAAGTGGTTTAGGGTTTAGGGTTTAGGGGTTTAGGGGTTTAAAAAAGGCTTTTAAAGGAAACTACAGGTGGGGAGTTTTGGGTATATAGGGCTTCTATAAGGCTTCCATAAGGTATATAGACCTTCCATAAGGCTCCTCTAACGGTACCTACCCACCTGAAAATGTCCTAGACATAAACCCTTCACCCCAAGGGTCCACAGGACCCAGTAATCAGGTACTTCGGTTTCGGATACTAGTTATGTAGGTTACTCTTTGGGAGAGTATATGATTATTAGGTACTTGGACCCTTAAGGTAACCCTAAACCCCCATACTTGAACTCGAAGCCTTCTTTTGGCCTCAGAGCCCGGAACTCAAATAAACCCTAGGGTTTATAGGGTTTAGGGTTTAGGGCCCCTGAAACCTAAACTGTTCTATAAATTTCTAAATCCCTAAATTAATACCTAAACCCGAAACCCGAAACCCCCAAGCCCCGCCATCTAAACACAGGCCCCAAGCTCAAGACCTGGGACCAAACCCTGAAAGGCCTTATTGCTTTGCGATTTATGGTTTCGGGCCTAAGGTTTAGGGATTAGTTTAGGGTTTAGGGATGTTGCGGGGATTAGGGTTTAGGGATTCTTGGGGGGTTTTGACCCAGAGCCAAGCCCGGAAAGCCCTAAAATCCCCAATTGGAAAACCCCCAACCCAACCTTAGCTTTGAACCCAAAACCCACTTTTTTGTAGGTTCTTATTATAAACCCTAATATGGGATTTATAGGGACCCTACAAAAAAAGTAGGTTTTGGGTTCTTAAGGTAGCTTTGAACCCCAAACCGCCAACCTGGAATTCCAAACTCCGAACCCTAAACCCCAAACTCGAAATTCCCAACCCCGGCCTCTTACGTAATGTAGGGGCCTTGATAATTAGAAGACGGTTTTGGGGCCCATAATACTCTAATTATAATTAGGAACCCCTAAACTACTATAGGTATTTATTTCGGCCCCCATATCACACCCCACATCCCCCACAAGCTCCGCCTTCTGAGCGAGCCTGCGGACTTGAAGCGAGAGGAGCTGCACACTCCGCGTCGCCTCTTCTCCTTCGCATAACAGCAGCTTCGGGGTTACCCATAGGCCCCATAGTAGTTCCTTTTCGGGGTTACCTTATAGGATTCTATATATGAACTCCAAAAAAGGAACTACTTTAGGGCCTATGGGTAATGTAGGGGTCTTAATGAGTAGCATAGGCTTTTGGGGCCCAAAATATCATCAGGAACCCCCACAATAGTACAGGTACTGTAACCAGGGTTTAAGGCTTGAGGTTCCCTGAACCCTAAAACCCTGAAGCCCTAAACCCTAAACCCTAAACCTTAAACCCTAAACCCTAAACCCTTATAAACCCTCAACCCAAAACCGTGGGCTTAGGGCTTAGGGGTTTCCGGTTTGCCGGATTTTGGAGGGTTCGGGGCTCAAGGCTGAAGGCCTAGGGCTTCAGGGTTGAGAGTTTTTGTCAAGGCTGAGGGTTTAAGGTTTGGAGTTTAAGGGTTTAGGGTTCAGGGTTTAGGGTTTATAGGGTTTACGGGTTTAGGTTTTAGGGTTTAGGGTTTCGGGTTTAGGTGAGGGTTTAAGGTTTGGAGTTTAGGGGTTGCCGTCAAATAGCGCATAGGCGAAAGTATCTTGCAACCAGGCCGTGTCCAGAGGGTTTAGGGCTTAGGGTTTTGTCTTTCCTCCCACACCGTCTCAGGCGGCGCAACCACCCAAGCCTATGCCGTTTACGCTTCACGTGCCCATTGACACATCAAGATGTTCGACGCAGTCCCCGAAACATTATGACACGGATCAACAGGTTGGCGTCCATAAGAAGGGCTTTTGCTGTCATCAAGAGTCGACAGGAAGGCAGACCGCCCGTGCGACACTGCTCGAAGCCTTAAGTTACCCAACTGACAAACCCTCAATCCTAAACCAAATCCCGAAGCCACCAACCGGAAACCGCCAGCCCAAACCCTAAACCGAAGACACGAACCAAAGACCTTAGAACACTCGGGACGAACAGGTTCGAATTCCGAAGCACAGGTTTAGGGTTTATGAGGTTTAGTCTTCGGGGCTTCGGATTTCGGGATTTTGCTTTCGGTATAGGGTTTAGGGTGTAGGGTTCAGGGTTTAGGTTTTAGGGTCTAGGGGTTAGGGTTTAGGGTTTTAGGTTTAGGGTTTAGGGTTCCCGAAGCAGGGCCTGACACGCCGAGGGAGATGGCCACCTGAGACACTGGGATTTGCGAGTTCAGGCCCGGCTTAGGGTTTAGGGTTTAGGGTTTAGGGTTTAGGTTGCTGGGACAAGGGATTGTAAACTTGCGGTTTTACCTGAACCCCCAAGTAAGTATAGGGGCCTTAATAATTAGAAGAGGGGTGTGGGGCATATAGTACTATACCTATAGTAAGGAACCCTAAAAACCGTACTGGTGATTATGTAGGCCGCCTCTATATTACCCACACTTTCAAAGATAGACTTGAGGACACCTATAGTAAGGAACCCTAACATGTAGATCTTTTGAAGTTGGGGGTTGACCCAGCTTGAGTTAGTGCCATCGCAGCATCGGCTTCCAATAAGGGTTCTGTTAAGGGTTAGTTCCTTCAAAGATTCCTTTACGAGCTCTTTTAAGCCTTCCTATCAAGATTCCTGTCCTAAACCCTAAGCTCTAAAGCCTAAACTTATTGCAAGGATTCCTTTCTGCGTGCCCCCCACAGTTCCTTTGCGGAGTCGATTTGTTGGGCTCCTTTCTGTAAGGGTTTGCTTCCTGAAGCTTGAAGCCTCTGTGCCATCATTCTTCCACACAGCACATATAAAGTCTGCTACGAATTCTGATCTACCCATGGGGTTACAGGGCCTCAAGAATTGCTGATGCCCTTTGGCCATTTTGCCCGCGTTGAGTTGCTTGAACGTGGCGCTGGTCAGTTGCCGGTCGCATCTGCTGTCTGCTCATGGTCGTTGGGCTTGCTTGCCGGTGGCCCTGCATGTGAAGTAGATCTATCTCGTTGTGCAGCGAAATGCGCTGCTTGTGACTGAGGTGTGGGATCCCCTCGGCCACCTGCACGTACTCGTCCTGCAGGCCAGCAATGTCTGCACAAAGCATCTCGATCACTCGATTCAGTTCGCTGAGCCAAGTTCGTTCATTCCCAGCTTAGAAGTCTGTCAGGGTAAGGATTCCTGTCAGAGATCCAGTAAAGGCTCCTTAACTAAAGTCCTTTAGGGGCTCCCTTAAAGGTTCCTACAGGGAGGGCCTGTAAGTTCTTAAGGGTGCATACAAGGCTTCCAATTTAGGGTTTAAGGGTTTAGGGGTTTAGGGGTTTTGGGTTTAGGGGTTTGGGGCTTAGGGGTTCCGGGGTTTAGGGCTTTAGGGTTTAGGGGTTTAGGGGTTTAGGGTTTAGGGCTTTAGGGCTTCAGGGGTTTAGGGTTTTGGGTTTAGGGTTTAGGGGTTTAGGGGTTTAGGGCTTTAGGGGTTTAGGGCTTTAGGGGTTTAGGGTTTAGGGCTTTAGGGGTTTAGGGCTTAGGGCTTTAGGGTTTAGGGAGTCTAGATCCCTGGAACCCGACCTCCGAAGCCCGCAACCTCTGCAACATAAACCCCTACAGCCCGGGAAGCCCTAAAGCTAAAACATTAAACGCCTCAAACCATAAACCCGAACACCAAAACCCTAAAGCCCTTAAGCCCTAAAGCCCAAAGTCCTAAGCCCAAACCCCTAAACCCCTACAGCAAACTTCAAAACCTCTGAGAACCTGAAGCTCAGAAATTCAAGTTTTTTCTGATTTAGGGCTCAAGGCCTTCCTTGTACTCTTCAAAGGGTTTAGGCTTAAATGTTTAGGGTTTAGGGTCTAGGGTTTAGGCTCTTATTGCTGGTAGGGGCTTTCTGGGAGAACGCTTGGGCTTTGGGAGCTAAGGTTTGGGCTTTCACTATGGGGGTCCATGAGCCTTAGGGTAGTATA